>DWPT01001237.1:0-19385 GCA_018251895.1 Agathymus mariae mariae
TTTTAATTAGGATTGAGAATTCTCGAACAAGCGCCAATATGAAATTGCCAAGAAAGTTTACAAAAGATGTGCTCCCTGTAAAAATAGCGATAATAAATACAAATATAAATGAAAAGAATTCTTTGACATTGCGTATAGACAGGGCACCTTTAACACATTCAATTATATCATTAGAGGTTTCATTTAATAAAGCTGCACTGTTTTCTATATTTGTATTGTGGCTGTCTTTGGCTTTCAACAATGACCCAGTAAGTATTGGTTCCAATTCTAAAAATGCGTCAGATATATGTCTCAAACACTTCAAGATAATTATAACTTCATTGTCTCTAAACTTAACACTTCGTATTTGAAACCAGAATGGTCCAAACGGTTGATTGTCTATTTCAGTGCAAAGGCAAGTACCGGATGTTTTGATATCCAAAATATTGGCATCCGTAATGCCAATCCAATGTGAGCTGGAGTAAATTGTTCGAAGTTTTTGTTGAGCTTCGAGCAAAATTTTCTTCAGATCTACTTCCGCTGCACTAACCAAAACGATGTCACGATAGCCAATGTTCTTGTCTATAAGCCTCCTTTCTATATACCGACCTAAGAATATCCGTGATTTCAACAAATCCTTAACGTAATTTTTCACTTTGGTAATGTCATTATCTTCAAACGCTGATATTTGCGAGGAGCCCGATACATTAGATGAGTTTAAGGATGTATTTAACCGTGAAGAGATCATATTTCTGGTGTAAAAGATTATAACAAAATATAATTAAAAATTAACACCTAAGTCACAAAGGAAAATTGACAACTGTCGATTCATTTTTAGTGCCATATCCATAACTGTCATGTCCATACACAGATATTAAAGACTACAGTGTAAATACCATAAGCTATAAAGAGACTATAACTAATACGAAATGAAATATGAATATATAATGATAATATTTATAATAACCAATCACCGGTAGTACTTCACAATGCACATTTGCGTCCATTGTTGTCATTTGTGGTATTATTGTGTTTAAAACAATAAATATTTGAAATATAGATAAACATATCCTGCAGTCGTAATTTTCATCCGGTTGGCCTAGCCGTTAGCAAAAGCCATGCTAAGCAAATATTCTCAAAGAATACAAACAGTTTTGGAGTTGATTTTTTTCTTGAATTTTATCCTTAAGATATAGACAACGTTAATGGTTCATTGTTAGATTTTATATTTATTCCAGATGACCATGTCTTTCTCGATTTATTGTAATGAAAAACGTATTCATTCATTCTTTATTTCAAGAACCGCACTTTTTGTTAACTTTCTCCAAAGTTGAAAATACATTATGTGACAGATAGACTGTGACTGGATTACTACAGAGTGACTGGATCTTCCTTCGCCACTGCCCTTTTGGGATTAACGAATCTCAAGGGTCATTCTTTTTACCCGGGCATTAACTCAAAAGAACAAGTCTCTCCTTGGGGGACCACTATTTATAATTCAAATACAACTAGACCAGCTGCCTCAGTCATACTATAAGAAAAATCGAAATCCCAAGTAAATACTCCAGTACTTTTTCTGTGTAACGAATTGTTAATTCCCGCTTAGGCACACCAACTTGTTACTAAGGTAAGGTACCGGCTTTTCGCGATTAAAATCATACAAGAATCCTAGACTAACGATTCGGATACGACTCTGGTATTATGTACCCAATTAATTATTTACCTGCTCCTATCTCATCTCCCATCGTTAAAATCGCACATCTTTAGTAGGAATTAGTATTCCATGGGTCTGGCTATCAAATAAGCCCTTAAGATCTACTGTCATAGCTAAAATACCCGAACAGGAAAGGAAAGGATTTAAAGTAACAAAAATATGTTAAGAAATTTGTACAATTTATTAGACATATTTAATTATTATTAATAATAATAATAATAAAGAAATTTATTTGAAAAAGCAGAGTACTCCATTTATACATGTTTAAGGTATTTACAGACTGGCTTTAAAATACTTACTTAAGAGAACAGTTTGATAAAATATCAGTATCTTCAAGTAATGTACCTCAATACGCAACAATATATTTTACGGAACGACGATTAAATAAAGACTGAAATGGACTATTTCACATAATTTTTATTAGAATAATATGTTGCAACAATATAACAGTAAGTAAATTCTTTCATAAGTCTGATGATAGTATTGTATGTGAAAAAAACAATGTAACATAACGTATTCTAAATCTTCATACTGAAAGGTAAAAACCATAGTGTTATAAAAATAGTTTTTCATAGTGCCATATTTTACATGCATAATTTAAGCACCTGTCTGAAGTCAGCCACTTTATGCAATGTTGATCATATTAACTATTAATGTTTGAAAAGATGGTTGTGACCATATTGATTACCGTACTTCTAACTTAAAAATATGAAGATGGAAAACGTAATAAGACAAAATAGGAAATTTATTGAAACATAACATTTAATTGTATTCTGTATTTTGCCGGCGTATTCGTAATATAAAATAAACCGAAAACGTTTTTATCCCCAATTAATATTAATAGGACAGATTTCAAATAAAAAAAGAAATTAAAGTGAATTACGTTGGACGCTTTCGTCATCACTATGATACGTCTACATTTTTAATCACAATTACCCAACAATGCATTATTCACTGATACTATATTTTGGAAACAAATCAGACTAGCCATGGCGAAACGTTTTGCACTGTTTTAATCATAAAGTTTTATTGTTCAGTAGCGATACCCTACAATTTGTGATGCAAAGGTTCCCCCCCAGGAAAAAAATTCATGGAAATTAAACCATCTAAGAAGGGATCAAGCTGACTTTTCGCTGGATTCATCTAGGAATTCTTATTTATTTAATTTATAACTGCAGGTACTATAACAAGAGAAGAGGGTCACTAACCGGATACAAATTGTGAAATTATTTTGACAATTTTTTTTAATACCTTTATCAAACTACCTATCTACGTAGTAGGGATGTTACGAAGCTCCGTAATCATAACCGAAACTATCAGATATCCGAAATAACAATATATCCGAAACTGTAACCAAATCCGATAAGTTTCGAATAATTTCAGATAGAGTGTCTAATTGAAAATATTATGCCAGCTAACCGAGCTGATAGATGATGCACTAGCCGCGTCGTTCTCGTTTTAGACACTTTTTATTATTACATTTTGAAGCTATTATTCAATTGTGTATTTGTAATATCATATAATAACCATAAAAATAGTTAAACCCTGTAAATACATTATATTATTTTTTCAAATTGTAAATCATCTAATATCATAGTCCAAATTATCCAAAACAATCGCATAATCTGAAATAATTTTATATCCGTAATCGTAACCGGTAAAATATTATTTAAATATCCGTATCCGTATTCAGACCCGAATTTTCACATCCATACATCCCTACTTTATAGATTATTAAAATACAACGGAAATCATATTTATACTAAAAGCAACTGAAAAACCACCCTTTGTAGAGACGTCAATAAAAATGTTAACGTCATCCATTTTCACCTTAAAGCTGATTTTAATTAAAAAGAAAATCATCCAAGCGGCATCTGCGAGGTAATGGTAAAGTTCAAATTTTCATCATAAACTGATTATCTTAGTGAAAACAATATTGTATTAGTATTAATAATTTATTTTATAACCTCGTTAATAAAAGTGTGGAGAAAATTTTAAAAGATTAAAAATTTTATGCATTTTTTTTTTAAATTTCAAACGAATTACCTGGAAGAAAGTACATAGATAAAGTATATACTGTTCTTTGTTATCTGTATTAGGATGTAACCACCGCATCTCATAGACATCATAAGCTCGTAGAACTCACAACTATATAGATTGCCACAACGTACAGCGGATATAGTTTCTCCTGTTAGTTCACCCGAGTGAGTTGGATTGATCCATTTAAACACACATACACACACATACAAACATAATTACCACATATGACAGGGGCTCATACTGAGGTCTTAATCAAACAATGGTCCTATCAATAAATACCTACATCTAGACTCAGAATGAAATATACCAAAATATTACATTCTGAGTTGATAAAACTACTGAAATTGGAAAAAAAAAATTGCATTTTTAATAAATAAGGACATGCATGCATTGAAAATATGTTCTATGTACAGACCAAGTTATTTTCGATGGATATTAAAACAAACTCATCTCCTATTTTCATATAAGTACTTCTGGACATTTCTAATATACAATATAAAAATGTAGATATAGATTATTAGAAGATATAATTAATATGTATTTTAATTATTAAACTAGATAGTTTGAATTCAGATCTATAATTAAATATTACACATGAAATATAAATTTATCGCCGAGATTTTAAAACCTTCGTGAATATTTAGTTACGTTAACAACACCTTAGTAATTAAAATCGCGGCAAATAAATTTAAATATTAATGAAAAATTATATTGCTTGAGTGTAAAAGTTATCTAGACAATATTTATTATAATAACACTAAGAATTAAATATAACAGGATTTTTTTGTGTCATAAATCGTCCGAGTTACATCTGCAATAAATATATGTAAGTGCATCGACATAAATCATTTAAATCGTTACAAGGTTCTAACATTTTAGTCTCATTTCTAACTAGCCGTAAGTATTATAACTGTCCTTAGTCTAATATCTTAAGATGTTAATTTTTCTGCACTATGCACTCACAACCGATTTATTACAAGTTTATATTAAATTTTTCGTTGTGAATACTTCCGTAGTTGCACGCCGATGCAAAAATTGTAAAGGAAAATAATAAGGATAAATCATTGCATTAGAGTCACGAAGCACCCTGTATAAAATTTAGGCCTAACCACCGTGGGGAAGTAAACTGAACGGGGACCCTTGTTGGCATCTCATACATATAATTACATAGTTCGTCGGACAAAATACTACGTAACCACATCCAATATCAATAATTATTTTACCACAGCCCTGAGGAAGGACTACAATACAATTTCATTGTTATCTAACGTAACTTGTGCACGTTCCAGATGTATTACATTCGAGGAAACGTCACATTAATCAGTCGCATCGAATCCAAGAAGTCGTGACGTCACCATTTTAATTCAGCGTACAATTTCATTCCGCTGATTTCATTATGCATTCGCTTGTAAGGACGTCGCCCGCAAGATTTTATTTTACGATGAGAAAACCATGAACGCTCGCTAGGAACTTATCGAAGTTGTCTTGGAACCGTAGCTTATGGGATCGGAGTCCATCGAATAGTACGCCGTTAGTTAGAACACCGAACGCTTCCTCGAGCCGCGGCACGTTGGCGGGGTCGTTGACCGCGAACGCTTCGATCAGCTGACGCGCTAAACCCTCCAGCAAGGCCGGTTTGACACACGTCAACGCGTATATCGCCGCGCCGGCCGCTGGAATTGAGTCCGGTGGGATTTCCATTTTAATAATGAGCATAAGTAGCAACTCCGCCAGTGTCAGGAGGGATATCGCGTAAGGGTTGTCGTCGCCTAGAGTTCGAACTTTATTGGACAATCCAACGATTGTGTCGCAGCACAACGTCGATACGTCACAAGAAACAGCCGTTAGTCCCACGCGCAGCGCGGTCACTACCATGTTGAAGTCTTCCATCGGGAGGCTTGTTAGCTGAAATTAGGAGAAACGATACAATTGAACATGGACACACTCACTTACTATATGACTTTTTCGCTAATGGGTTTACTTTAGGTATTTCAGATTACGTTTAAATAAGCTTTACTAACTTTTCCGATAATTTTTTATTGTCTAATAAAATAGTGCCACAAGCCTTATCAAAAGTCTTTCGGCTGATTTTTAAAAGAAATGATAAAGCATATGTATATATAAGTACTCTGATTAATAAAAAAATAAGAGTTTGAGACCATATACTGAAATATTCTTTAATAATAGGTTTTATGTATGATATAATAAAATAAACAAATGAAATAATTTAATTCAAATTAGCAGCAGTTGGAATTGACAACTCGAGGCGTAAAGGATTTACTTCATAAGTAAATAATAATTTACAAAATATGTGAATTAAATACACTAACATTTGGAGTTTCAGCATCATCGCTGCTATAGAAATACAAAATTGAAATACCTTTAAACGTAAAAAAATGGGAATCGAACTTATACCTATGCTCAGCAGGCAGGGTCCGCAATAGTAGGAACACCAATAAATACTAATTACTGGAAAAATTCCCAATGCCCGCTTAAAAAAAAATCTAATCAAATTTCCACACATACTTGGTCAGTGGAATCCAGATCGCGTATCATTCTATAGGCATGCTGGGCCAGCGTGGGCAAGGATAAAAGCGACGGCGTGATCAGGGGCAGCAGGATCCTCAGGCCACGAGCGCACGTGTCCCCCACTCCCCTCTCGACGCCACTGCGCCCGATGCTACATATCAGTTCCATCAGAGCGCATATGTCCTGTGAAAAATAATGTGTTGGGAGATTGCCACTAATTAGTGTATAATTGAAATGAAAATAAGTTCACTTAAAAGTAATTTGTCGACTTCCGCAATTTTAGCATTTATGATTCGATTCTAAGCTAAGCCCTACCAAGTAATTTGATAGAAATTAGATATAATGTGAAAATCATGGATTATAAAAACAACTTATGTACGAATCGAATTTGCATAAGACAGAGTTCTGTAATGTAACTATATCGAGGAAATTTAATTTCGTGTCGTAAATGTAAGAATCCCATTATTACGTTGGATATACGGAACTCTAAATATGAACACAAGTAATAAAATCATCAATACATCTTCAGTTTGTACAATACCTCGTAAGCCTCTTCCTCGGCATCTTGTGGGATACTTGATATCTTCCCTGAATTCCACCTTACGTAGACTTCAAAAGTGGCATTGCAAACTTCCAAGAACCTAAGTCGATGCAAACAAATAATTATCATGCATGTATTATAGTAAGTTTATATTATATACTGGACTTCATTTATCCTAAGTCCACGCCAACACACTGAACAACGGAAGAGGCAACGGGGAACAGCTCGCTCTGCTGGAGGTGGTAGAGCTCGGTGCCATCCAGTTAAATTAAGACGGTTTTAGCGCGCAGTGATACGGATTTCAACTAGTAACCAACCTCCTTCAAAAAACAACTGTTTGTATGCGTGTCGAGTGCAGTGTCGGAGCCGGTATTAAGTGGATCCTGCCCTGCTATAGTGGTCCGGCAACGCGTCTGTGATGTCTTTGGTACTGTTAAAGGGGCGTGAACGACGGTGACCACTCATCAATAAATAGTCCGTTATTCCTTTGTGGACTACTGACATCGAGAATATTTTTTTTTATATCGAACATGAAATCTTTAAGAAAACTAACAGTTAAATATGTAGATGAACTTTACAAAATATTATGTTTTTATATTTAGTTTTCCCCACTTTAAATTATTATTAAACACAATTTTGGAAATAAATGTTGAAATGTATTTGATACAAAATCAATGTGTCGGTTTAATACTGTGTAATCTTGATCAGTTTTGTGTCGTTAATAAAACGAAATGTCACAAAAAAAATATTTTTTTTGGAGGCATTTCTTCGATAAATTCACAATGCTTTTCTCGTTAGTTGGCGTTAGAATCACAATGTTGGGTTTGGTTTATCAACGAAATATATTATTACATTTCTAGATCTGGATAATAGTTAAATTATAAGCTACATATTTATAACACATTACAGATCGAAAGAAATCCACGGTCCGGACAGTTCGCACATGCACACAAGCTCGTGAATCTTTGATAAATCGTTTACTAGAACAGTACATTGCATTAACAACGTAATCTATAGTAATAATAAAATTCTAACTGATCGATTTCTGTACATTAATGATATATGACAAAAATACTATTAGGGGCCTTCATTAACGCAATAAAACCCGAAACAATAGTTGTAAGAATTTTTGTCTGTTTGTCTGTGCGTTTGTTCCCGCTAATCTCAGAAACTTCTTAATCGAATTTGTTCTGGTTTTCACTTATGTATTGCAGTAAGCATCACTTAAAACTTAAAGTTTGTTTTATTGCATTCCGTCCATAAATAAAAAAAGTTATCAATTAATCCATACTTAAATTAATGTTATCACATATATGGATGTAATTGAAAGCTGGTAAAGCTGAATGTTTATAGAGTTGAAATTGGGATAATTTTGTGAAATAAAATTATGAACATGTTATTGAAAAAGCATATAAAATAAATGAAGTTTACATACTAGTTGTTCCTATAAAATTCATCAAATTCTGATTCCTGTTTTTCATTTTGATCAAATATGACTAACTAATTTAGTGAACAAAAGTTTAAATATCGGCTTCGAATTTTAAGTGATTCTAATTCAATTAACAAAAAATAATAAATTAAAAATGGCATTTTATTTATTTCTCATAAAATGAAAAATAAAAAAATGTAATATTTAGCACGTAATCAATAAATAAAAAATAAACAATAAAAAACATTATATTATAAACATTGCCTTAACCACTGGTTAATATTGCGACAACATACATTCCCCATGACATCCCTGATCCCTGATCCATGATCCCTCCATACACCGACCTAATCTGATCTACCGAAATAGTGCATATTGTTATATATTGATGTTATATATTAATCGTTTTGGAGTCTCATATCTATGTTATCTGTGACTCAGGGATTCTAGATCAAGGTGTCCTTATGTATATAATCGTTTATTATGGCTATGAATTGTTTTTATTTATATATATATATAGGTACAAATAAATACATCGAATATGTACGTTCGTTCTACTTGGCGGCTATCTACTAATTAAACGGAAAAATTACTGAACAGGCACTCCTAAACTCAAGTAATAACAGCCCGGTCTCGATGTGTATACGTAAATATACTTGCCGCAATTTCCGTGATGCTATTTCTTTCCTTTGAGATCCATCATGTAATAAAACAAATAATAAAATATTAAATATATGTTATATATTATATATATATATTTATATTTTATAAAAACAAGTGGAAGTAAATTAAAATTAGTGGAAATAAATTAAATTAAAAAATAAACAAAATAATGAACTGTTCTGTCAACATTTGAACCTAAGCTGTTCGTGATACCGAAAGTGATATGGAACCGCAAAGGGTCCGCGTCAGCGTCAAAAAAAAAAGGGGGTCCATGCGATGTAAACGGGGGTCCACAATATTGAACCTCATTTAGACGGGTCGCAACTTAAATTTTGCCTTTCCATGAATGGAATAATCCATACCTCTACACATATACTATATACCTATTAAGTTTCATAATACTTTCAATTAAATATATAAATTAACAGAAATGTGTAAAAAGAACGTAATAGAGAAGCGGCTGCGGATTGAAACTGAGGTCACCTAAAACGAGAAACCTAAGAGACGACAGATGCCATATTTGCCATTCGTCCGTTACTGGAAAAATACTGAAGTGCTCATAAGAACTTGCACATAATATTTGTTGACCTCGAAACGGCATACGATAGGGTCCGTCGGGAGGGTCTGTGGTGGGCAATAAAAGAGAAAGGTGCTGGTGAACTATCTGCAATTGATTCATGCCATGTATAAAAACCCGGTCACCCGAGTGAGATCTGCTCCTGGGGTTACGGATGGTTTCGGAGTAGCGGTTGGCTTGCACCAAAAACCGGCTTTAAGCCCGTACCTCTTCCTGATAGTTATGGACGCTTTGACGTCGGTTCTGCAGGGAGTGGCACCCTAGTATATGCTCTTCGCGGACGACATAATTCTGAGAGAAGATGGTGCATTGTTACATAAGCAAACTTGGTGACGGGCGGCACGCACTGGTGACGGTCGGCTTGAAAATCAGCCGAACCAAAATTAATATTTGTTCTGTGATTTCGATGGTGTCTCTGGTGCATTACCAAAAAGAATGGATATAGATGTAATACCATGCTCTGATTTAAAATACCTCATTTCGTTACTCCAGCATAACGGAGAAGTAGATAGGAATATAAAACGTAAGGCAGATGATGATGATGATATCTGTATATCTTACGATATGTTTTTATTTTCTCTGCGTGTAAGTTTTTATATTGGAAAAAAATATATTTCCGCGGTAAATTAAAGCCTGTGTGTACTTTTTAGCTAGACCTCCAACTATGGCTGACCTACCTTACTACTACGGTTTGATATACAAGCTTATTTTCACAATTATAATATTAGGCACTAGAGAAATTGGGATATTATAGTGCACGGTAGAAATAAAAATTTTGGCTGTAGCAAATATTTTTGATTCAAGATAAAAGTTAGGAAGCCTGAAATTATCTCGGACGAAGTAAAAAAATTATTGGCTTAAGAAAATGTTTAGTTTTTCCCAATACACTTCACTATTGTTACAAATTTAACCTTTCAAACCATGTAACTCTAAACCAGCTGACAAAAACATATTTGAAATTGATTCAGTTGCAAAAAAAATTATATTGGGTAAACACCGCGTCAACCCGAAACCGAAACACATGCCAAGTGTTCGACGAGGTAAAGAAGTTTTGGGAGCTGTGCTCCAGCGTATAACCTTAACTATAAGTTGTAATTATACCACGGAAATCGCTATCAAATTTATTGAAAATAACTTTCGTATACTCAGTATTTTTTTTTTCGTAATAAATGTTATTCAATTGTTTTACGCTTGAAATTGATACACCAATAGTTATTTATAAACCAATGCAATACTTTCATACAACGAATACACAAAAAATTTGAAAAATTAATAAAAATAAAATGTTACACCACAAAATAAATTGCATCCTACAAAATTATTATGCAATGACAAAAATACAAGTAAACAGGTGATATGTTGACAATCCGTTAAAGAAAGGGGATGTGGGGGAGGTCATTTGCAACCAAATTACCTCCTATGACCCCTATCCAAATATAAACCATTTATGAGTAATTTAATATTGTTTTTTCAAGAATGTGCCATATTTAATTTTGCTAATTGAAGAAAAAATCACTAATGCATAAAATGTTATTTTATTATTATTATCAGATTGCTAATACTTTAATACATGATAACCCCTATATCTACATAGATAAAACCATAACTAGTATATGTGAAAAGTATTATTCAGCCGTCAATATATTCTTTTTTTTTTAGGTAATAGCCGACAAACGAGCCACTTGATGGTAACTGGTCATCGTCGCCCATGGACATCAGTAAGACCAAAGGTATCACTGATGCGTTGTCGGCCAGGAAATGAGAAGGTAAGAAATAAAATATAAATATAAAATTGAATATAAAGTTGAAAGAAAACATAATTATTATAAAAGTATGAAACATGCGTTTTGTTAAATTTAATTCAAGCAAACAAAGCCGGAGGAAAAAACTAAGTTTAAACGGTGCAGTTCTGTCAGTAATTTTTCCCTTCGATCCGTTCAAGCTTCTACGACATAGTGAATGAACAGACAATGCGTTGCGTTAGTAGACTTGTGCGTGAATCTAGTTGGCAACCTCGGTACAAGACGCACGTGTACGACATAAAACATTGTGACTGATACTTCCTACATACAGACATACATTCGATTACAAATGAATTTGTTCAAATCGTAAAAAGTACAAATTGACTATGTCTCATTAAAACGATCGATATTTCATATGTATAAATTCATACTCACTTGTTGACATTCTGCGGCTGCACAGAGTGCAACATTCTCTTGGCGCTTTTGGCGAGCAGGTTTAGAGCTGGCAACACCACCCCCGGGTAGTTGTGGTATCTGAACACGATACCGGGTATCTTTTCCAACGCACCGATTAGCATCATGAACTGTTCGTCCATTGTGCCCACCTGGAGAGTAAAATATTTATATCTATTCTTACTCTTTTAACTAGAAATAACAATTGTAATAATTACAGATTATATTAGCGAATAAATATGATTAGAAAACTACATATTATAACATGTATGTATTCACAAATCTTTTAAGATACGTCTAAAGTGTATATATACATACAAAAATATAAAAAAATATGTAGTACGAATAAACAGATTTACATGATACTTAACATATTTGCAACTCAATTTTTTTTGCGTCAATAATAGAAAATACATTGTGCCGGTAAATGGACTTGTTTCGCAGGTTAAGAGATAAATATGAGCATTGAAGTTCTCTGAACAGATAAATAATGCTTTAGATTCACTCACTATCTATCTATTTTTAACAAATACAACAAAATCGTTACAGTGATTTTTAGGGCTATCGCATACAGACGGATACTATAATATTAAGGATTTTCTAGTAAACGTTCAGTATTTTTTTTATTTTATTTATTTCTTATGTACACACAACATATTCACAGGAAACAAAATATGTATGAAAGTTTGTAGGTACTAGGGTATTATTGTATTTTCAGTGTTGACCAAGTCAAGAGTGAATCGTTTTAAGTTAATACGCTTTAACGTCTAAGTGGTCACATGGTCATTTGCCATAAGGTGGGAGTGTGATCGATAAGTAACAAAAAAACCCTGACCTCATGCACGCCTTCAGTGAGTCCGATGAAGCAGTCGAGGGTATCGGCCAACATCGTACGCACTGGCTCAGTGTCCGATTGAGTGTTTAGAATGTTGTTTAACTTCTCTTGTAACGCTATTGTGCTGCCTAGGAGACGGTTGCGAGCTTCGCCTGCGGGTTGTGTACAATACGACGTCAGTTGGATTTTTGTTCTCCCGTGCAAAACAAAAATTAATCAATTTAATTTAATTAACGAATTAATATTTCAAAAAACTGTATTAACATCATCACTACAATTATGAATTTGAACTTGAGCGGATGAATAAAAAAGTACTTTATTAACGATTGAAAATTTGAACAACGTATTTAAATATATATGGGAGAGTGTAACAAATAGTGGGAATTTAATAAAGTAATATGACCATGAGATAATCAGTCCAATATTTCAGAGGTGACGCAAGTCATGATTAACGGACGCTTCATACATATATAAAGATTTGAAGGAATGCCATCGTTCCTTAAATTATATGTCCAAGTTGCTACCTTCAGCATAAGTAGCGGCGATGGCAAAGGCCCTGTGCAACTCCTTCCGTAGCTCGCCCGGCAGGTTGCTGCCAGAGGCCTCCCACGCAACCAACGCGAGGAATTCCTCGCATGTCGCTAGCGGACTTTGTCTGCAGACATTTCAGTTCTATAGCTAATTTACTCATATTAACAAAATTGTAACAGAAAAGAAGGAAGTAAGCGTGCACGATACGATATTAAACTATTGTAGAAGAAGCAAAGTCACGGACGCATATGCATATCTTAATACTAGAAGCATTTTCATTGCATTATGTCCCAAAATGAAAACGAGGAACCTACCTCTTAACCGAATAAGTTATGTTTTTACGTATAGTATAAACATATACATGGGAGACATCACAAAAACTCATGACTCCAGGACTAACCATCCGTCACAGAAATGTCTACTGGGCCGAAACTTGCCCGCGGGAATCCTTAGTACCAATTGGGCGTACCCAGCTGGGTACTCAATATTGCAGGTGACACGCGTTATAAACATATCAAAATTGGTTCTACAAGTAGTGGCGGTAACTAGCCATCTAGAGATACAGATCCTCGTGTAAAAGTAACGTCGGTATTAAATTGAGTGGTACATAAGCTCAGACACTTTCATCCGGAAATACTTGCGGTGTATAAACAATAAAGGATTAAATAAATGAATATTCTAACGCTAAAAGCTACATTTCATGTGCACACATAAGACGACAGTGAGAGACACGTCTTGTATCGAGGACGCTCACTTGTGGTGTTGGTGCGCGAGCGCGGCCAGCAGCTGCAGCGCGTGCGCGGCGGCGACGCGCTGCGCGGGCAGGTGACGCAGCACCGCCGCCGCGCGCCCCGCCAGCCGCGCCACCGTCCACGACGCGCCCGGCGTGCCCGCGCCGAAGGCGCACTCCACCACCGCCGACATCTACCATTGGAGACAGACTACTCTGACTACTGATTTTAGATTGAAAAAAATTTTGTTAAATCCGTAAAGTAATCACGTTATTAGTAAGTCGTTTCGATAAAACTTTATTCTTATTTTTTTAGATTAATAGCAAACAAAATAGCCGAGTTGATTATTTGGTTTCACTTGTAAACAAACATGAAACAATAAGTTTCTTTTACAAGCACAGGAATACGACAATTAATATATAATCATATTTTCTCTTACATACAGTACCATCCATTGTCATGAATTTTGCAATCCAATCGTACTAATGAATTTCCAATTATATGCCAGATGGCACTAGATGGTAGTGTATTCGTAATTCGTATTTCACTTTATACAGTTTCCTTTAATCGCCGTTATAAATTTACAGAGTTATAGACTGTGTACACAATAATTGGTTCATACTAAGCGGGTGCGCCCTATAATACTAGCAATTGTATTTTTATTTATACACGACCTACAAGGTGTAAACGCGTTGCCATATTTCTAACGGTACTTAAGGAGCGGAGATGACGGTAAGCGCGTCATAAAATTTTATGCACCAACTGAACTTTATCTATTTATTGTCATTGAATATATCATTTGTATTTTGTAACATGTGGCAAACTTGTCACTTTTACCTCAAGTGAGGTTCATTTAAGTTGAATAACATTACACTCAGTTCTTTCCGTAAAAGGAGTCAAATAGAAAGCCATGCGCTGTAGTAGCTATACACTCTTTGGCTAAACTGCTTTATAGTAGTCACAGATAGGCGCAGGTCACGTGTCCTGGCCGCCCCACTGCTCCTGATCTTGTTAGTGACCATGGTAACGATTGCGCAGGTAATGCTTATAATTAACCGGAGAGATCGAGCTACTTACCTAAATACGATGACGTTACGCAAGATCTTCAGTGAAGTGCACAGCATTTGCAGAACACAGACATGCTTTTGTTTTTTTTTTTAACATCACGGTGAGCACGATAAAATGAACTACTTCTCAATATCTGTGATATGAATAATACCTTTCTACGAAGTCTAGTAAAGACAAAAATGCAATTAACCTAATTGTAACAATGACACCCTCAACCTATACTTACGACGTCACCTAACCTAACCTACGACGGGCAGTAGAAAGTTCTGAGTGTAGAGTACTTCAAGACCAGATAACAATCTAAATAGTCTCATAGTACATCAAAACACATTTTACATTTTTTGTAAAGAGCCTCTATCCCTGAAAAAAGTAATCAGCATCTTTGTCTTGAAAATGCTGCAATCTACTAACATTTCTAAATCACCCTCAAATCTTCGTCTTCGTAATTATTTAGATTTTTAAAAAGGTAGCAGTCGCCAGGTGCCGTATCTGGATTGTAATTCCACCAAAGCCATTTCCCCTCAGGGCCTGACACAGAACGCGCGCCTATTGAACCGGCGCACTGTTTTGCAAAAACAAAATAGCTTCATTGACTCTTTTTCTCTCCGGAACGATTTCTTATATTTTTTTTTTAAAAAATCATTGTAGTATATTTAAGAAGGAAGTCTTCTTCATCTTTCTTTCGCGGTGTTTTGACGGTCCGAGCGCTGTCGTCTTCGAGGGGTTCACAACCACTAAACACCCAGCTCGTATCATTACACTAATAAGTACATTACAACATTGAAAATTGTATAAACATTCTCTACCTTGTTGGAATAATCTTATATGCATGCGTCAGACGATGGTTCAAACTCTCCGTAAAACATTTCGATTTCTTAAAAAAACGTGTCGTTATTTGTTATATTTTTACGAGGAACCATTAGACGGCGCGATGTCAAAATTTGCTGAAAAGCAGAAATAACTCAGCCACATTGGTATTAATAGTTCAATAGCTCAAAGAATAACTATAACACAACCGCAAGTAAATTAGAACTTATCAGCCGGCCGACGTAGTAGCAGAGAGGCGTAACGACATAATTATGTGCAGCATCATGAAGAGAAAACAAAAAAAATTGGATCTTATAAAAATGAACAGAAAAAATCTCACCTCAGAATACATGGAAGGTTGTGACATCACATAGGAGTTAGCCCATATCTTCAGCAACCACGACATAGTAGCAGACAGTTCCGGACTGAACACAGTTCCGAGGCCGGCTTCTAGCGCAGCGCATTCCCATGCGCTTATGCGAAGAATGAGCCCTACCAATCTGTTGAAGATATGATTCTATTAAAGTTATCAACTTGCGTGACTGATGAAGCTTGATTAAGTCGATTGTATGCCATGGTGTGGATATCACTTCATTAGACTATATTAATGAGCTAATATCTATCTAATGCATACACACTTCTACTACAGTATCACTTGACTTCCTACAGTACTTGCCAAACTTCTTCACTTGTATGAAAACATTTTCCTCAAAGGTTTATGTTAAAGACATTCCATATAATACGACATTCGGCTGTGAACGAGGTCGTTCTCTGTTACCTGTGATTTGACTTATTGTCTGGTTGAAATTATAATATGAATACATTATTTATAACTTGACGCACGCCGTTCAGAATACAATTACGTTAACAGAAATCAACTATCTGATAACCTTAGTGTTCCTTAGTGTTTGTGTTCACGATGACCTATTCAATTTACCTGTGTAAAATATAACCACACGAGGACGACACAATACTGATTGTGTCAGTCATTATCAATATGAATGTAGTTAAACCGCACGGATATTTATAAACCAGTCAAGTAACAAACGTAGGTAGGTATGTTTAAGTTCGAATGCTATTATCAAATTATTTTAAGTTTCATTGAATATGCAAAAAAAATCGTACATAGTTAACACTGAACACCGTTGTAAGAATGTAAGAAATTTTCAGTATAAATATAGTACTTACATTATATCTCTCTGTCTAGTAACGTAGGATAAGATCTAAGGTAAGGATATATATGTATATACAGCAGGCAAAAAATTATGAAGCGACATTGAATTTTTATAGCACTGAAACATATTTACATATTCTGTTCTATCTTTGTACATGTTGTTTTACTGTCTCGCTTCCAGCTATTCCTCGGACAATTTGCTAATGAGAATGATATATTTATTGTTACAAATATTAGCTTTGTTCTCATCTTGCGTCGTTGCTGGTATAAATTAATTCAGCATTGAGCTACATTTTTTGTATTCACCTTTATTTTTATTATTTCATCGCTTCGCTTCAGAAAACCTACGCTTTGTGTTTACAAGTATCGCCTACAATCTTGACAATTGTCATGCATTTCAGGAGGTGTTTAATAAATTTCATATTTTTATATGTCCCAATAATTTATTTTTGGGTCTTCCTAGTTATGTGAATTAGAAACAAATTTATTTCAATAGCTGTAGGAACGAATACAATTCGTTGTTTACTGCCCTCTTGAAAGAATATCCGCACTAACTTTTATTTCCTACTCCTGGGTACAGATCGATTTCCTATGAAGGAAAGTACCTTAGATATATGAGGTTCTTAACAATCAAACCGTGAGAATTCAAAATTTAACAGAATACTTCAAAATTTAGAAACCGAATAAATATTTTAGATCAATAATAATGTGCGTTAACGGTGTAAAAACATCCAAATTTAAACAAACATTAAATTTCACCGTCATCATCACGGACGTATGATTAACTGCGACTTCCAGGATCATTAACCCAAAGATCGCCATTACAAAAAACGATAAATTAACTTGCTACCAACTTTTTACACCTCACGACGAACCGACGACTCACGACCAATCATTAACACGTTTTACATATATATATATAACTAAATATGTATAACTGTCAAAAATATAGGTGTCACCGGTTCGTAAAGCGCACTCACTACTTACACCCTGTCAGAAACTTCCGGCGTGGTCAAAATGTGGGTGAGAGTACCTAAATTATATATGTGAATGTATATGTACCTATTGACTAAAAATATATTTAATTAACATATATTTGCTGCATCCGTACCTCTTCATTTAAACGAACCGTCTCACATGTGAACGTTGCCTGCAAGTGATCGCTGCAACAGTGATTGCGCTGCCTGCGGTGTATTTATGTGTAACACAAACCTAACTTGAACCTAATCTTAATAACCCTTTTATTATTTATTTACGTATTTGACGTGGACAATAAAATATATGATAATAATACTTTTTAAAACATAGAATTTGACAATGTATAGGCTCTTATTTAGTTTTATGCCTAAAACAAATAGTATAACCTCATAGTACATAAATCCACGAAACATCAAGCGGGAGTGTATTCAAGCATTGACTTTTAACAGATTTCACAGATTAAAAAGAATCACATACTTAAGTATAGAATCGACGTTATCAGTGGTATCGCTCTCGCCGACGAAGTAGCGCAGCGACGCGTCGATATTTGCATTCTCCAGGATGCTGTACTGCATCAACTCCGGCGGTATCGTCACCATCTCGCCCTCGGTACAGTCCGATGCCAGAAAATGACCTGTAACACAATTGCTTGCTTATATGACTATACGTCATAGCTCGCACCTGAAGCGCGCATAACTCGAAGACTCGTGTCAACCGTGAAGGATCGATCGAATTAAGACAGGTCAGACTTGGTAATGGTGAATAACCTCTATATGATTGTTTCCGCGCTGCAAGGAGAAGCAATGTTCTCGATTGTAATCCTTTAATATTATCCGATAGGCTGTCTCGTAAATCTTTGGGCGCCATTATAAATTTCAATATTAATATTGGTCACAGATTGCCTTGACAATAAATCCAGCTTATAATTTACAAGAACAGAGTTTCATCGTCATAACAAAGGCTCGCTCTTTAATCGATCGTCTCTTCGATGGATACTCACGACTTCAGGCTATATAACTGAGCTAGAAAACTATTGGTACTTTGGACAAATATCCACTGTACGGGAACATAATCTCAGGTCCCAACTATAATTTCTCAGCCCAATACGTACCAGTAATCATCAGGATCCAGTGCAGATCTTCAAAGAGCGTGTCGAGCTGTTGGCCGCCACTGACCGGTAGCTTGCCGATATGCATCAGTTGGAGCTGACTTTCAAGTCTACAATGCAATTAACATACGTATGTATATTTCCATGGAATCATAATATATCCTATCCGTTGCTATCGAATTAGACCGGGCAATGTAAGCAATTTGCAGAACAATAGTTTCCTCCAACGGCCGACTCCGACGTTCGCGGTAACATTGTAAATATCTCAAATATTGGTCGACAGTAATATTTGCACACATCTGTAGTTATCTACGTTGTTCATATATGATTTTAAACACATCATTTATAAGTGTATTTTTAACACAATATGGGTAGTCCTGATAGGCATGTTATAGCGGAAATTCCAACCGTTACACATGTCATCGTGACTGTCGAACAGCGATGTGGAGGAAAAACTCTTAATTGTGCCAGTGTCAAGATTTACTC
>DWPT01001238.1:0-19384 GCA_018251895.1 Agathymus mariae mariae
CGTCGGGATTACATTGTGTTTAATGCATTGTGTCCTTCATCGGAAGAAACCTGACTCTATTTCATCATCAGTACCAGCAGGGGGTGGCCTTGAAGTTAAGCATAGATAGATCCTCATTCGCAAATACATTAATGACTATAAAAACGCTCTCGTTTCACTTTAGAGACACTACGCATCACGGTTAGAAAAAATACCTGCATCGTTGTACGACTTACTTTTTCTCCTTAGAAATATTTTAATTTATAACTATTTTATTTGTTGACGGAGTGCAATGAAACAAACTTTGGATAAACAAACAAATTTTTAAACATACTTGAGTAAATCGGTTAAGTCGTTTCTAAAATTAGCGTGCAAAAACGCACATATAAAGAGACAAAAATTCCAAGTCATTGTTTTGGGTTCTGTTACGTTAACAAAGGTCACTAATAGTATTTCTCATATTTCCTTTACCTACAGAAAGCGATCAGTTAAAATTTTATTTCAGATATAGATGAAAATGAAAAAATAAAAAAATATTTATTGTTATTCTTTTTTAAAAAAACTTTTGGTTTTTGGCTCCCACGCTAGGATTCCCTGTGTTGTGGGTTACTAGATTCATACCAATCCTTATAAATAAAACAACAATAAAAATCATCTATATGTATGTATATTAGTATTCGCTTTATTACGGAGAACATTTTCGTTCACAACAAGAGATCGCAGGTGTAATGTCAAATGTCAGGTACACAAAGTTAGATTATCTTCGGTTCAACCCGAAGAGAAGAAGAAGAATAAGAAGGTAACAGAACGTTTTTGAACGTTTATGATCCAATTTAGATCGCCATATGAGCTATATTAATTATATTAACACATTATGCAGTATATTTATACCCATTCCGAATACTATCGTAGCCAGTACATATTCTCTGCATAAATTTCCCTAACAATATCAAGGAAATGAGGTAAAATGGGTTGACGTAAACCAGATCTATTGCCACAGAAGGATACGACATGATATATTATACAACGAGTACTTAGTAGTTCAATAAGCTAATAACGTCGAATAATGTTTAACACGACACTATAAACTCGATAAAATAATGGACCCTTTCAGAAGCATGACATTATTTGCGAGTCGTTCTCATAGTTTCTCGCATTTGATACAAATGTAAGAGTTGGGGTTTCCCCACATCAGTCACGCGATATTTGCGTAAGCAGACTAAAAACCTTATGCCTGTCGTATTAAAGAAAAAATAATGTATTACTTAGATACTGCGTCAACTGGTATAAGAAAAACCTTAGCTGAAACGATTACGTATGTATGTACAGCCGGTGTTTTAAACCGATTTTGATAATTCTTTTTTAGTGTGTAAAATATGGCTAATAGTACTTTCTTTCTTACTTTGTTCTCAATTTCCTGGCCGACAACGCATCAGGTCTTGCTGATGTGACCACTTACCATCAGGCGGCTGGTCTGCTCGGCTATTAACATAAAAAAGTAGTCGGTCCCCCATAAAAATGGTCAGGATGTGATAATGTATTCTGGAGATAAAAGAATGGAAAATCTTATCGGATAGGAATAATTTGTTGACGGTAACACGCCTGTCACACCTGAAATACAATAATACTTAACGATTTAAACAATTTAATTAATAATTAAATACATCTATACTAATATATAAAATTGGAGTGTCTGTTTGTAATATTAAAATAACCGCTTTTTACTATATACATATGAATGTGTATACGGTACATATACCAAAATAACTTTTTTACAATTTTTGTCCGTCTGTCTGTCACTCTGTTTGTTCCGGCTAATCTCTGAAACGGCTGGACCGACATTGATGGTACTTTCACTGGCAGGTAGCTGATGTAATAATGAGTAACTAAGGCTACTTTTATTTTAGAAAAATTCTAAAATTATTATAAAATAAAGTACTAAATAACTTTTTCGTTAAATTCCACGCGGACGAAGTCGCGGGCACAGCTAGTTGCTAATAAAAAAGTGCGATGTGGATAGATTGAAACTAGTGTTTTTTCAACTATATTTTTTTACTTCGACGTACAATTTTCCAGTTTTTCTTTTTGAAGCAGGTTTTTTACGGTTTTTTTATTATTATAACACAGTCAAACTTACATTCCTAAGTTGTACAACTATATTTATGATCGTTCGTGTTTTATTATCAATTTTATTATTGCGATTAGCCTATCTATTGCAATAGATACATAATGACACGAAAACGTACTGCATCAGTAATCGCTATCACTTTTATCTCACTTTATTTACCGAATTTGTCTCCAATCACATTATTGCCTTTGCACTTGTAACTTGGAACTATTGGATTGTTAAAAGTAGAAATTTTTTGATAGAACATTGATGCTAATCACGGACCAAAGCTTGGTAAAAAATAAGACGTTCGATAATCCTTTTGAGACCTTTGACAATATTAATATATTTGATTCAAAATCGAACCTCAACGCAGTCTTGTAATGAATAATTAAGAATTTAAATTATAATGATTAATTACATGTAACTTCTTGTTCATGTTTCGTTGGTTGTATTAACAGTTTTTTAACAAGTATCGAAATTTTTCCTTCAATTTATATATTATAAAGTTTGTTTACATGATCTACAAAGTTTATTATATGTGTCAGGAAGAATTTAGCTCATTTGTATTTGATTAAATAACGAGGAGAAATACTTCGTTCAACATACCCAAGCTGGCACATATATTTATATTTTGAATTTAGGACTCCGTTTCGTCTCCAAACAAAGAAATGTGCATCTATCAGCTAGATGGAGGTCATAAGGCGTTATACTTGGTACATACAAAATATGAGTTGTATAGGGTTCCATATTGTAAATGTATTATTATATAACTAGTCGAGACTTGAGCACGTGAGCCCAGATCAAAGGCTCATTGACACGTTGCCGACCGAAAACGAAGTGGGGGTCGAGCATTATCATTACTGGCACTCCTTATCAGAAAAAAATCTGTATAGCCACTGACATTTAAGGCATTTTTTGATATTCGTTTCTATAGGTATATATTACGGCATATCGAAATGTATAGGTAATGAAATAATAAAATCCACACTTAAACAGCACAAGTAAATCCAACACACACAAGGGAGGGATGCATAAAACACCAGAAAGATAGACGGAAGTTAGAAGAAGCGCAGTACAATAAGCAGAACAAATAATGAAAGTAAAATAAAAGCAAGCGATAGGTAATCTACCGCAGAACACGGATTAAAATACAGCGTTAGCGCAAGCGACTTAGCCGGGTGCTGAGTTGGACCGAAACCTGTCGACTGACGCCGACCGAGGACTAGCGGACTAACCGGGCGCGGCGTATACGCTATCTATTGATATGGTATATAGGGGCACCGGCCGCTATCACTCGGGTTTGCCACAGAATAAAATAAATATTGAAACTTGTAAAAATATTATATCGTTTGTGATGTGCGAACGCAATGTTCGTGTAGATATAAATATTATAACGTTTGTAAAATAATAAATCATATAATATAGACATGTTTTGTGAAGTGTTATAATTCTATATTAATTGATATATCAATAATAATGAAGTCACCCACAGTTTCCGAGGACTACAGAATATTTTAAAATTCTACGTTCAACAGTTGCGGGGAATTTGGTGGAGTGGTCCAATTTAATTTCTGTAAGAATTTTTATGCAAACTGAAATTTCTCCGAAACCCAGCCTTTTAATTTGTTATGGCAAATTATGTTCTTCGTTTTTTTTAAGCTTTTTTCTTTTATTCATAACCAAACTCTATATTTGTAGCTAATTACAACCTTTCAACGGTACTCCAGGGATCTTGTAAATTTTCCGCTTTTCTATCGCACGTTTCGAAACCCAAATGAACAGTATGATGAATTTCGCCATTTGTATACCTGTCATTTGCAATTAACGTAAAGTCTTGGGATATTTAACTTTATACACAAAAGGGTTGGCATTGTTTGATTAAAACTATAATATATATTCCATTTAAAATGTTCACTGTGAAAACGCGTCAGTTGATCTTTTGGTACCGTAATAGTGACAAAACAGGTTTTATAGCACTACTTTAATTATATTCAAAAACACGTCATTAATGTCAACACATATATAGACGAAGATCGACTTACCGAGCCTCGGGCATAATAAATTCTAAGGCTATTTTACAACTGACCGCCCATTGTAGTAAGTTAAATGAACTAAGTTCACTTACATCTTATGGTGACGCAACATGCTAGCCGAATAGACGAAATATTTTAATGAAATTTCACTTGGAACTAATCTTTCTTCGTGATCTACTGGACTGCACGTTGGTTTTTTTAAAGCTGTTGCTACATTCGCAGAGTGAAATGAAGTAACGAGATAACCCGTGAACATTGATTCGATATCGATTTACTAGTAGGTAGGTAGTCGGTTAAGTTGATGTCCGTGACATATTTAGTAGTAGTATTTTTTTACAATAAAATTAGTTAATGCAGGACAAGAAAACAATATTAAGAACACTAATTTATAAAAGCCACTCTCATCTTGCAGACTTCCACATCATAAGTACGTGTATTTCTCGTGCATATGCATGTTTTTATATCTTTCTGACACTTTAGTAATTACTGTGGGCAGCTATTAATGTAAGTATTAGCAGTAGAGCTACTGCAAGTTCAGTGAGTTAAAAATCCTTGTGTCCTATTCTGTACACATACATTGAATTTTATTTGAAAAAATTAAATCACATATATTTAACATGTCTGTTCATTTTTATTTAATTCGATGATATGTTCAACGACAAAGAAATAATGTAGAGCAGGTTAGATACGCAAAAAATTGTTGCTTGAGCGAGCAAAAAGTTTATAACAGAATTATTAAATGTATGTTTATGGTATATATTTTGATAGTTCAAAGAGTAAATAAATATTTTGAGATACAAACCTTAGTTCGTTGAGAATTTATTTATACGTGAAATATTTCTATAAGTAGCAAATACTGTAATAGACTTATTTTTATTTTAAAATATATTTTTAAAAGCTTATCATTTAATAGCTGGCGAAAGAGCAGACGTGCAACCTCATATTAAGCGGCCACCTTTAAAAATGAACGTTAGTAATCCTGAAGCTATCACCGGCACTTTACTCTCTCCGATACTCCATTCAACTTGGTAACCATCTTTCACGGTTGGTTTCCAGAATGATAGATATATAACTGCACCAAACACAAGTATCAAACTATCAACAGTAACGCTATCAACAAACTGGCTGATATGGAGCCCAGCGAACTCCACCAAAAGTGACAGTTCGCTTTAGTCACGATTGACTTGGTCTTAATGATCAATTAACATTAAAGTATCCCTGAACATTAAAGTGGTACTTACCTAAATACCTTTAACCTTATCCACTTAAGGTTAAATAGAGGTAGGTAGTACCTAACTTTTTCTTCCAAATTTTATGTAAATATAATGACTGTTTACTGTAAAAATATACTTTATATGGTTATATGAAGTACCTGGTTAGGTAATCAATAGTTATATTAATTTTCCTCTATTTCCCGACCTATTTCCCGACCTATCGTATATTTTCTCACAAAATTTCTCTCGGTTTAAGACCCTAATCCACTTGAGAACGTTATGGAGAACTGGCAGGTGCGATAGTTTTCCCGAAATGTTTTCCTTTACCAAAACAAATGATTAGTTCATGGAGTCAAGAGTAATCTTTTCGGTATACAATTGTTTTGGTGAGCTACCCATATCCTATCTGTTCGTAGTCTTATATCAAATGTTGACGAAGTATGAGATAACCAACGACGAAATAACCGGAATATTATTATCACTCAGTTATTAGTTTCGTGGCGCAAAAAAATAATTCTAATAACTCATGTTTTTTTCGGTTTGGATAGATTGTTAAACTGAAATTCGTCGACCGATATCTTATATATAAAATACTTTGAACTTATTAACTGACTGAACAACGTCCAGCCAAAATACGTCACTTAAGAAGCTTTAAATCGACATCAATTGAAGAGCACTATTGAAAATTACTACAATGAAACATAGATGTAAATTTTTACAAAAATTCATGTTTTGCAATTTCATTAATGAAAATATATATTTTGGTCCTGTTGTTGAAAGTAATTCAATAATTGTTTAATATAATTAATTATTTAATTAATTTGTTAAAAATTAAAATTTGTTGATTGTCTTGCATCATTATTGAATTATTATATATTTAAAGCAATTATCACACATCAATACATGAGTAACAGGGGTACAAAAACTTCCATTTTAACTACTGCCATTTCTTTAAAATGATCCACGATATACATCATCGAAGTTGCGCGGTATAGCCAAAATTAATATAAATATAGCCAGTTCCAGTCCTGATATTCATTAGGCCCTGTCTTAATATGTCTGAATATGGTCGACAAATCTCGATATTAATATCCAGCCCAAAATCGAACTTAAATCTGACAAAATATGAATTTACTATAACGAAGTATTGCTCTACACATTTTAATACGATTGTCAAAATGAAGGGATTATAATGACAACAATACGAGTCCTAGCGAGTCTGTGTCGACGAGCGTATTACACACGTCAAATAGATAACATGGAATGGTTACATAAAACGGAAAAGAAACGATGCGAGGCAGCTATAAATATTGCTTCGGCAAGCGCGAGAACAAGAGTATAAAATCTTTTCGCTTTATAAATTCGAAGTTGATGTTAACGGCCAGTATCTGTAACAGGTTTTAACAGTTGTTTCAATGTTACACATTTCGATCGATTTTATTTTTCCAGTGGAAAAACATAAACCAGGTTACATTACTACAACCTACGGGTCGGTAACAGCAAAATATGGTTCCCTTTTTACAAATGTGGAAGCTTGGATGTTTCGCCGTGCTGCTCCAGTCAAAAGTTTTTGGGGTGCTTCTTTGTCTGTCTGATCGGTCCGGTTCGGGCATTGCTATTTAGAGTAGTAATCCCTGGACTGATAACGCCCGATAGGCGTCGAAGAAGATTTTCTTTATCTTCCCGCTCGCATCGATCATTGAGCGACGCATCCATATGCATCAATATTTATGTGACACTAATTTAAGATATTCGATCAAAATTAAATTAATCATAAATTTTCGATCGTGCCAATTGATTGAGTACTACACTCAAGTTACGACTCGTACTTCTCAAGATATATTGTATGGATTACGCATATTTATCGGAGTTGATCGAACAAGTAAAGAAGCATGCAGATGCATGCCTCCGAGTAACCTTGACAAATGATACTGAACTGACTGCTTGAGATGCCCGCTGAAGCACGAAGTAGTAATTTTTGTTTGTTTTATCCATCAAGTATCTAACGGGTATTTTTCATGAATGAACATGGTAAACATACCATCATAGTTATTAATACAAAGTTCCATATTGGTTTTAATAGTTCTAATGTCTCCGTGTATAATTAATGACCCCTTATAATTCTGTAATACGTACCTATAATGCACGAATGTTAGAATTAAAAAAAAATTAAATCGTCTTCAAAAAGAAAAATTATAAAATTCTACTGAGAAGCGAAAATAAAATTAAAATAAAATATTATTACACGCACTACATACTAAAATGTTTGAAGTCTATGATCATTTGTTTTGTGACTGGTTTTGTGACTATTTTGAAACGTCGATATAAAAGGTAATCACGATTTTTATATCTTTTATTTAATATTTAATCCCTGCCATTGCATTCTACCCGTATCATAATTTATGCAAATACATATACACATACGTATGTTAAATGTCACTTATCGAACATTGTCAATCAAATCGTGCGTCATGTGTTTAATTCTTCATCTATGGTTTAGTTTTGCCGAAGAAACACTAACATGTCATGAATCTTTTTTTCTTGGGTAAAGGTAGCTCAAGGTCATTATCTCAGCTCCAGTTTACAAAGTGAAAATGTTTTATTCACCTTTCCATATGCTCACTCGCAATATATTCAGAGCTATTCACACCGCAGGTACTTTAGCGATATCATGGTATTTTTTGTAAAAGACTGGCTCCGGAAACCTATACGCCCATGGCGGTGTTACGTGTTGGTAGTATTCAAAAAGGTTTTTGTTAATGGCACTCAAGTATATCGTAACAATGGCTAAATTTTCGTCGTTTAACACATTTCATACTTCAATGTTGTTTAAATATATGTAAAAGTAATGTAACTGCTTTTGATGTCCGTTATTACAGCAAATAATTGATTATCAAACAAAAACACAACAAACATTACCACAAACAAAATTACTGACTGTATTGTTGTATTGATAGAAACGACCTAACGACCACCTGTAGCCATAATAATAATACATCATTGGCCATATTTCCTTTTCTTGTCGAACCTCATACATAAATTCTAGTCGCTAAAGCTTGTTCTTGCTCTTTTATTAAGACAGCAGCTTTTAAAAGCAAGAAAGAAATAAAGGATGGCATAAACTTAATTTTAATGGGCTCGGGGAACACAGGAAATATTGAATTTACTAGGCAGAGAAAACACAGCATTGAATAAAAGCTAAACGAATCATTTACTGACTTGTAGAACGATATTATTCATATGGGCTGGTCGTTGCAAACGTTACCTCTTGGAATGAATATTCATGGTTTTATGTCCTGGAAATTAGCATAATCATAACAACATTGACGATGACAAGACAATCACACAAAATAAACAGACAAGGAAAAAAGATTAAAAGCTCACAAAAGGGTTTCTTCGAAATCAAGCTATACCTAAGTAAGATTTAAGTACTGCGGAATGTAGGCCAAACAATAAAAATGCGACGATAATCACTTAGTATCAACCGTAAAAAAAGAACAATATGTACATATATTATTGTCGCTTCGTCATAATTGCCTTTCAAGTGTTGATCCAATCAAAAACTGAAATGATTTATATGTAAACACCATCTGGCGAACGTCTCACATTATACAAATATAAAGATACCGAGTTTCTCTTAACAAAATATTACTGTTGATATTTTTTGCGAACGCGTTATGAAAAAATGTAATGGCTATTTATAAAATATTCCTGTGTCCTTGTCCAGGGGTCGCGGGCGTGAGAGGTTGGAGTGATATTTCGAATTTTACAAACAACAAAAAAGTGGCAGGTATTACTCTGCTCAAAAGTCTCTGGGTAACAGCGATATTTATGTTATTAACGTGTTTCGGTTGCAGTGGCGGAGCCATGACCGGCAGAGACCACATCCCAGCAGGTGTCCCGCCTGATCATTTGCCGGCTATTTACATAAAAATACACACTTGTGATGAGTAATGATATAACTTTATGGACATTACAAATGGGAAACATATTTTTTTTTCAAATAATTTAAGCTCAACATAGTTTATAAAAATATATTTTTTATCAGATTTGATAACTGTGATAAAATTAAGGTCTCTATAATATTTTTAGTCCTGTTTACAACCCTTATTAACAGGAATTACTTAAAATGGTCAGTTAATAATATAATATGTGTATACCAACAATCCTGTCTATCCTGTTATATTGGCGAAAGATGAGTCCGTTTGTTGGAATTATACATTAGAAACTTGATTATTCTGCGACAAAGGACACACATGTCAGTTTTTCGATCAATCTTGATAAAAGTAAATTATTACAAAAGCAATTTTATTACAGTTTCAATCAAAACCAAGTTCAAATATATAAAGATAAAAAAAACCAAGATCAAATATATCATGAGATCGGCTAAAATTTTAGAGCAAAAAATTAACTTTACAACTTACTATTAACAAATTTCTTCATAATACCACAATCTCTTCCTTTGAGCAGATATGTTATTCTTGGTCTGTGGCTCTACATTTAGCTTGTCCAACAAATCTTTGTTTGTTAATTTACATTCCTCATGAATGTTGAGTCCCACACGACTCTACGGTCTCTACTAAACCGACCCCTACCAGAGTCACTCGCCGTGAACTACAACAAGCAGATACCATCTTCTAACGGACTACGGCTTCGAAATGTCTTCTGAGACGGTCCGAACATTTGAACTAAGATTCCATGCTATTATTCAACTCTTCATCTTAGCATCCGGCTCATCTATTTCGACAGGTACTTGGACCTAGAGCATTCACCTTAATCTTCACAGTCTTGTACAGTTCAGTGCAGTCAACATTCGTTCAGACATTTATGTGACAGACATACGTTTGTTTTCGGGTCATGGGTGTTTGTGAGGTCATATATGTGTATGTCCATGCCACCAGCAACACAGGGAATCCTAGTGCGGGGGTGTGAGTGTGTACACGTTTATTTATTAATATGGTCGTAGCATATAAACCGATTCTATTCTGCAGCATCGAGTTTTAATTTTATTAATGCACTAGCAGACTGTCCTCCTCTCGCTTCAGATAAACTACGCATTACAATTACAAATACCATCTACATTGTTTTAGGAATTAGAAATATATTAATTTATAACTTTTTTATTTGTGAACGAATAACAATGAAACGAAATTTTAATATTAAATTATTCTTCCTGTAACACATAAACAATCATGAAAGCGATTAAGTAGATTCTAAAATTAGTATGAACAAACGCATAGACGAACGGACAAAAATTCTAGCAACTATTGTGTTGGGGTTCTATTGCTTTAAAAAGGGCCTAAATAATAGTTTTTTTCATGTATCCTTCGTGTACAGAAGACGATCAGTTACAATTTCATTATAAGTATGAATAATTTGAATATTTGCATACGTTTTAACATGTACTTATAATAATACGGAATCCGTGGATCCTACAAATCCTTGGAATTTATATGAATAGTAAGAAACTGTTTGCGCGCGAAGGTACTATTTATTTTTGCCTCTTGGAAAAGCTTTCCAAACACCAAACTTTAAGCGTGTTTGCGAATTCATTTCCAATAAATTTACTTGGCGTTAACACTACAGCACTTCTACACGGTAAGTGGAAGAAGCTGCATTTTTCAATGTTTCGCTGCTTTCTACATATAAATATAATGCTTATTATCTATTCCGTCTGTGATATTTTAATATTAAAAAACCCTGTAACTAATTGGGCTTTGATATGCTCATAAGTTTATTTTAATATAACCAGTTATTTACGCAAAACAGGTCCAATATTTGGTCAAGTTTATCGTGGAACTGTTTTTTGGTGATGAAGCTTCGTTAAAGTTTAAGAACTACGTCTTTTGATATTTCCTGTGCAAAGAATTTTCAGACCAAAAAATATTTTTTATGCACTGAGCAGAAAAATGAACACATGGATGATTTAATAAACCATGATGATCATAATCTTGACAACTCATGTCATGATTTCATTTGGTCATACTATGAATTTATTACTCACTAGCGGCTGGTCCCGACTTCGTTTTACTACATTACACAGTTATTATATACAAATATATGACATATACCCTATATTTTTTCGGAATAATGTGCATTTGAAATGGTAAAAGATTTTTTCTAACTGGTTCCGCGGTCCCGGACACTACCTTTCACATGAACAAACACAATTTGCACTCATAATATTAATAATTTAAAAGAGGGATATCAATTTCACTAAAAGGCCTTGGATTATAAGTTGTTAAAATAGTATCTACATTGAGGTGACGTTGCCAAACCACCTTATTATTCGTTTAGCAAAATGGCATATTTAATTGAATCTTATATTTAGGAATAAGCAACTCAGTATAACCATAATCTATAATCATCGTCATTTGGTGAGGAGTAATTATTTGAATAGCAATTATTATACTCGTACGATAGACTTGTCTTGAGTTGAAGGAATCGAAATCGATAGAATGAATAAATATACTACTGAATAATTATCAACACAACTGTTATAATCTAAGATTTTGAAATAAATTACTTATATTATTCGTACCAATATAAGCCATTAATTGTGGCTATATTAATTAAATTGGATTTGATTCGCATTGATAGGGAGGAAGACTTATTCGGGGGCTGCCGTGTCGAAAAAAAGCAATCGTATTACAATACGAATTTTAAAATTCATTAGAGGTTGTGATTTTATATCACCTTATTAATGAGAAAGAAAATATCATGATCGAAATCGTAAAGCCAACACAAATACCGATGAAGACCAAGTCGTTCAAATCGATACACAACAGAACATAGGTAATCTATGAAACGTCGTGTCCCGGTCATTGCTGCGACGCAGTGTTGCCTAACTCTGATAATGTGTTGAGCCGTTCTTGTAACGTTGTTTGTGTTATTACCAAATCGGAACATTAATCAACAATAAGTAGTGAATTAGTTAATGTCATATAAACTTGTATATTGCCAATAGTAAAAGCATTACCTTGGCAAACATCTACCGTGAAGCCGGTCAAACAGTCATTCAGTTCTTGCATTTGAACAAAAGATAAATGTTTATAAAAAAATCTTTAAACATAAATTACATTCACGAGCCGCATACAAATCGACCATTAGTTCTATGTGGTAATACGCAGATACGCGGTGTTGGAAATATAACTCGTGTAAAAACTACTCTTGCGGATTTGTCTTATGTCGTTTGAAGCATTTGGATAAAGTCCTCATCTGACTACATGGGACGAAGATAATCGCTATCAAGAACCTATACGCCCGAAATCTCAATTTTGATTTTTTTGTATTTCCGCGGTATTAACCGGTGTTGGTTACGCGGTATTGCAGTATCACCGACGATATGCAATATAAATCGATCATTCCTCTTTGCCCATCACTACAATTCAAAGACAGTCTCGAATTTGAAAATGTCAAATGCCTGGTGAGTCATTTACATTTATGCAAATGAATTTTGATAATCAATCATTAATTAATCATGAATTGATTGAGAAATGTTAATATAATGGTGAAGTCGAAGCAGTTTTTCATTGAAAACAAACCGTATCTGTTAAGTGCACAATTCTAGACATTTAGATCTAACTCTAAGGTAGGTGATGTGAAAATGAGTCGTTTTTTTTTCCTAAATAAGACAAGTACAGAAAAAAGGACTATAGATTGTTATTTCAATTACTTCACTATTAATTAACTTCGTAAATTTAGTGACATATTCGAAATAAATATTGAGTAATACAATATTTGTTATAAACATTGGTTGCGTGGTAGGTTCGAATTCAATCGGCCTTCGGCACGGGAGAATCGAGTTCAGCTTCTGCACGTACCTATACAAATTTTGACATCATGCGCGTATTATAAATTAATGATATTTTTCTGTAGTGAAGGAAAACATCGTAAGGAAACCTGCATACCTGAGAGTTCTCGATAATGTTCTCAGAGTTTTCTTCCGCCAGCCCGCACTTGGCCACCATGGTAGACTGTGGTATTAACCCCTGCACATTATGAGAGGAGACCCGAGCCCAGCTGTGGGATAATGTGGGTTGTATTGATGGTGACGATGAATGTAATATTTCGAATATAATTCGAAATTCGAAGGAATTAAATTTATAAAATTTTTTTTTGATGTTTTGTATTTTCGTACGTGGTTAGCATCGGATAACCGTTAGTGGCAATCAATTTCATGAAACCCTTCGCTGCTTCGGATTCAGTCCCGAGTATTACGATTTGAAAGCAGTTAAGCCATGTCAACCTTCCAGCGACATGAAACCGTTGCCCTGGTATTGAATCCGGATCATTGCCGTATGAGGCCAGTTTTGAACCACTTCGTTATCTGTAACTTTCTCTGCTTGTATATACTCAAATAAACAATGACAGTTAAATGTGAGAAAATTTAAATTATGACTCAAAAGGTCGTATTTCAAACTAGAAACAGTTGAGTGCTTGAAAGTTTACACCGGCTGTTATGTTTTTTAACCTTAATTCGGGCGCCGGCAACATCAAAGGGCGGCTTGAATGCAAACCCTTTTTTACGACGTGAATTCACTTCGGAATTTCTAATTAATTCATCAACAGTTTGTGTATAATACAGGTATTTGTTATTATCTTGTTTCGATATTTTGTGATTTAAGTGGTTACCATTAATGATCTTTAGGATCCCAAAAAATGCCGTGGTTAAATCTAGTTACGTAGCTCGGCATAAACCCTTATGGTATTGTACGACAGTCATTAGTGCTTTCGTTCTCCTTGTATCTGTGGACGTTTGTCAAAGGGGTTTTACTAGTTAGAAACTTCACAAAATTATCTTTATGCGAGATACCTTTGAGGTGAAATAGGCCACCCTTTGGTTCCAACCTCCAATCAAGTAACAGAGAATCGTGTCGCATTCTACTAAAATGCAAATTTAAGTTTTTCTTTAATTACTGTGTTAGAATTTAACGTTTGTATACAGTGTTAGAAATCACAAAAAAATTACCGCGGGCAAGATTCGAAGCCATGCTATTATGTTTTGTTCAGATGGCGGTAACTAGCTACATTCGGATCTTATTCGATAGATGACATCGGAAATAGTTTATATTTAAATGTTGAGTTACGTATATTACATTCAATATATAACAATGCCTACAGACAACTAGTGGGTAAACTATAATAATCAATGTGTATAACGCGTCTATATTATTTATCGGGGATAGTCATGAATACGGTTATCAAACCGAATTCGGCACGGGATCCGAGTGATAGCAGCTCTGTAGCTATCATTCAACACTCGGCAACTCGTTCTACAACAGTTCTACAACAGAGCCTAATTTTAGACAAAGGTTATATTTCTCACTTGTTTTTCAACCCTTGCTAGAGACTAGTACTTCTATACTAGAAATTGTTATGTTTTGTTTGTTTAATAGTGCATTCTTGTGGAAACTTTAAAACCAAATTTGTCACCTGCGCTTACAACACTCTAGCCAGGTTCGCCATTGACGGATACGTCAAGGAAGACATTATCGTCATCATCACAGAATAGCAAGTTGGCAGCCGATACACGATAAACACAGAGAAACACGAAAATATCTTAGACAAATTAACAGCTCTATATAAGTTCTATAACACAATATCTCTAGATAAGTTCTATAAAACAAACTGATATAAAAGTTGTGACGAAGTGAAATCGGTATAACAAGGTTGTTTAAACTCGCTTGTAAAATAACCCTTGCATTTTACTTTAACAAGCGGCAAAAGCGAAACACGTGTTCTCCCGTTTGTGAAGTTAACATAACAAGTGCGGTTTTTCGACCATTTTTGTATTACAGCCTTTTGCAGCTTTTGATCCCATATCTTAATACTCATATAACCATTTTAGTTTTCTGGTTTACATCCAATGAAAATACAGAATCACTATATGGTCAGAGACGCTAGGTCTCTTACATTATCCGAGACATTGGTTTTTGAGAGTGCGTTTGGATAGGGATAGTTACAATTTTATTCTTGTTATAGACATTGGAGACCCAATAAATGTAGGTAAATGAAACAATTATCGTTTAATATGTCGCATATACAACATGTTAAGCAATGGATCGTTAAGAGAGTATTGCAATTTGTAACTATTCAAATCTTGGCCACGTATCTACAATCTTTAACCTATAGAATGTCGAACATCATGCCCGTGTTCAATATTAATGTGCTTCTCATAAATAAAACATTACATCTGCTTTCCGCTTCGACGTAACTCCATGTTTCTTTAAAATGTGAATATAAGTTAACAAGTAACGTATTTCATCAGTCTTCAGCCCTAATAATTGAATTGATTATAAACTGACATTCAAGTGAACTTACTCTGCTCATAAGGTACTGTTTATAAAAAATGTAGACAATGTTTAAGACCTATAATGAGCTATGTCGAAAACTTCGATAGCGTTATTCAGGTATACTGTAACATTTCTAATTTCTAACAGTAGAAATATGCTATGTTATTAAATGAACTGTCCATATAAATTTACATGTCTGGAAGATTCTATTTTTACTATAGTTTATATATTTTTATTATTTCACGGCATGTTGTTTTCTCGTGCCAATAATGGGATTGTCAATAATGAGATGAATCTGACTATTAAAAGTTATGCACATTTCGCTAACGCCAAAGGCAAGCTGCTGGCAATATCCTTATTGCTACTTACTTTAAATACAATGAAGATGTCATAAAACAATTTATCTGTAGTGCTTACATGTCAATCGGTAAAAGCCCTAAAAAAGTTGATATTAAACCAAAAGCATATTTTACACACCAAATTACGTAATTAAGTTAGATTGTGTTTTTAGAAGTACATAGATTTGAATTAAGGCGATAAGGTTGAATAATAATAAGTCCGGATAAATTAAAACTGAACAGTATAAAGTGTATAAATCCGGACGGATGATAACTCTATTAATATGGAAGACTGTAAGACGAAGTTAAAATCTATCGTAGGTGTATTTTGAGGTCGGTCAATTACTTTACCGAACCTTCTACATTCTTTCATACCTTCTTCTCGTTCTTGGCCGACAACGCATCAGTCATACCTTTGATCCTGCTGATGTCCATGGGCGACGGTGTCCACTTACGATCAGGTGGCTCGTCTGCTAATTTGTCGGCTATTAAGATAAAAAACAAACTATTCGAGTGCCTTGGTATATATAGTCACAGAGGAACATGTTTTATTTTTTCTATTCAATGTTAAGAATTAATATTTTTAATGTTTTAACAAGTAGATTACATGAACAATTACATGAACAAAGACATCCATAATTAAAAGCTGAGGTTATTTTCCCGAGAGAGCTTTGCTGAGGTAGTAAACTTTGTGTCGTAACTTATTGTGAATCCTACTTAAGGATCTTTATTCATGTTTCCTTAGCGTAATGCTGAATGTTGGCGTTTGTAGGCAATCATTAAGCCATAACTTTTGGTATCAGTTGTCTGGTATCAGTAACACAGTAAGGATAATTGTGAGACGATTTCTTTGTTAATAAACTATTTATCTATTCATGTAATAAAATTCTAACTGATAGCTTTCTGTACCTTAAGGATGTATGAGAAAAATAACTATTAGGTGAATTTATTAACGCAATAGAAACCAAAACAATAGTTGTTAGAATTTTTGTCTCTTCATCTATGTGTTTGTTCGCGATAATTTCAAGAAACGGCTTATCCTATTTCGTTGCGGTTTTCGCTAATGTATGTAACCGTCACTTAAAATTTAAAGTTCGTTTAATTTCAATCCTTCAATAAATATAAAAAGTTCTGAATCAATATATGTATTTCTAGTTTACAGTACGTGAAAAACCCAGTACTAAAACAATGCTATTTCTAAGCGTAAGGTAGTTTTTCTGAAGAAAAGGGAGCGCAGTTTCCTAGCGATGTAATAATATTTATTTAAATGTTGGTAGCCAAGTCATTGGCTCGGCAATTGTACATAAACAAATAGCAAAATAATGTCTCTTAAAACTACTGGATCAAAAAAAAAACTTTGAAAATGGTGAAAAAATGTTTTTTGTGTTTCATGCCGATATTTCAATCCAGAGTAACACGGATTCTGGTACGGTTATACTGAAACGGTATGATAATACGCTTATGTCCGATAAGCCTCAAAACTTTTCAGCTCATTCCTTTTTCGTTTTTTTGGATTATCACACTGCTAGAACTCGCCCTCGGTCTTTCAAATTACTCGTATCGCACGCATGACGACGTTTCTTCTGTCCTAAAACCGGACGTAAACTGACCGATAAATCTGACATTAAAGGAAGGCAGAGATCGCTCCTCAAACATCATCATTTAACAATACCACGCACTAACTGTTTAACTAAGTATCTGAGTGTTCATTGCCGTGTCATTCGGCTAATCGCGGCTGTTAATGATCACAGGATGGACTGATCATTTCCACCTTGTGTCGTATCAAAATAAGTAGCCATAAAAACCAAATCGGATATGTAACTATCAAATTAAAAACGAAATAATTTGATTTTTACAAATATTTAAAAATTTCGATTGGATTTACATATCGAAGTAATATTTTAACTTCATACTTAAAAAATCATCATTAGCAACCATTTCTGACTTCGTTTGGGTTCAACCATTGATATTATACATATACACTTGATATGTAGCCAATGTCCATTTTTAATAATTTACCTTGCAAAAGGTAAAAGAAATTTTCATGTATGTGCCGTGGTCTTGGAAATTGATTTTTGTATATACACAAATTCACATAATTCACACCTTCTCTTTATAATAGTACATAAACTTGAAAAATGGTACAACTTGTTAAAAATCTTTCACAAAAGTAGACCATGATTCGAATAGGGTTAATTGAATGGCATGGTGAAGTTTACTTGCCGTAAAAACTTTTCCATCGTGGAATTTCTTGTCATACATATAACTTTTTATATATGACGCCTTCGTTTACATGTATGTATACTACTATATAAACCAGTGATGTCTATCTATACATTCCATTTTTTTTTTCAAATTTAATGAAATATATTATTTTTATAACTCACCGATATCAATTTGACCATTTAGAAAATTTTGTCTGTCTCTTTGTATGTTCTATTAAGAATCAAAAATGGCTTGATTGTTGATGTTATTTAAAATTGATATGTAGTGAGAATACGTGAATAAGCAGATGATAGGCTATATAAAATATAGGTACACTGATCATTAGTTAATAAATTATATTTCTTTCTCTGAATGCAAGACACCTACTACAGGGTGTACTTGCTCGATAAGTTAGTTCATATGTGTAAGAGAACTTCTGAAGTATCTCAAAAATTATATATAAGAGAATTTTACAGCAGAATTGCTTATATTTTTAATAGAATTAGTGATTAATATTTTTACATCTCAATTTTATAGATATTTTATGTCCGTTAGAAACCGGAGCAAATAATTATAATATGGTCGATCACCTTAATCACGCTAGTAGGGCTTTGACGGTTTTGACGCGAAACGGCGATTTTGAAACTAAAGTAATTAAAGTTAAAAACTACTAACAATTCTTTAAATAAATCATTTTTAAAGATCCATGCAGAACATTAAAATAGCCATTTTGATACGTTCCATTTTTGTTTTATAATCGCAAAATATACCGAGTTACAGGCAAAAATACAGAGGTACAATTATATAATAATTCAATGAATATCCTAAAAATAATATATGATAATATAATGCAAAAATATGATATTATTACAATATTTATTTGACTTTCAAGTCGAATGTTATTAATATAAAAATGCATTAATGTTAATGTTTCAATATGACCAACGAATTATGTCTAACATGAAACTGTAGGCAGTTCAATTGTAAGAGTGCTTGTTAGAACCATTATATTACCTGCTATTAACTGTAATCTATTTAATTGTTACAGAGAAAAAAATCGTATTAATATACACAAAAAATCATAGACATGAGTTTATTGTGAAATGGAATAGATTGAATTTTAAAATGTCTCCTTAATTCTATTGCAAAATTAAAAAATGAAACCATATTGAAAATAAGAACCAACATAAATATAATGCAAAAAACGTTC
>DWPT01001239.1:0-19371 GCA_018251895.1 Agathymus mariae mariae
AGTCGTTTCGGTGTACAGTGTAAATATAATTGCAGTATCTTTTCGTGACCCTTAAGTGCATAGAAACAAATTAAATGCTACACTAGTAAGTGTAGACTGATTTTTTTTCTCATAACTAAGCGTACACAAAAGCACTCACAACACGGCAGCCAGCCCGTCCATTTGTATAAGGAGTTCGGCCTTGAACCGGCGCGACGCCTCGTGCTCCGAGTCGGCGCCGCGCACTGCGCACAGCGAGTCCACCTCGTCGAGGAAAATGGTGCTCGGTGCGTAGAAAGCGGCCTGGAAATATATATAAGAGGTCAAGGAAAATATTAAACAATCCGTGGTACATAACTATGTGCGCCGGCCTCGAATATAAAAAGTCATTAACAACATACACTTATTCGCACTCACATCCTATAACAAGAATATCTACGCAGGGCGAGGCGTGGACAAATAATTATAAGATTTAATTTAAGCTATAACAAATACAAATAAGTTAAAATGCGTACTGAAAACCGAAATGATTAAGTGAACGACGGCTGGTTACGGCATACCACCACGCACCATATCGAACAGCAACCGGACGAGCTTCTCAGAATCGCCACGGTACTTCGACGTGAGGGTGGCGGACGACACGTTGAAGAATGTAGTCCGACACTCGGTTGCCACCGCCCGCGCGAGCAGCGTCTTGCCCGTCCCGGGGGGTCCAGTCAACAGGACCCCCTTCCACGGTCTTCTGATGCCCTGAAAATTTCCATTTAATAAATAAATAATAAGTATATCAACATTTATCTATTACACAACAGATTTTCCCGGCAAGCAATCTTTAACGATAGCTCGTAATACTTTTGGATTAAAATTGGTTATAATTTAGAAGTCCCATCATAAATAAGTTTTCGATGCCCGATATTCATATTTGAACATTATGAATCCTTTCATAGCTGGTTTCAGTGAAAACGTGATGTTTAAAAAGTGAACATTTTGCGTCTCGGAATTCAGGTTTGAAATAACTGTAAAACAAGACTTTGCACCACGATCGTTTCTACGTTAATCGTTACCAGGGCTAACAATTTCTTGATACCAAAAATATAAAGATCTTTTTTAACCCAAAAAAATCAAGGTTGCTAGATAAGAGGTCATGTTACCATGAATAATGGCGTGCGGAGTCACGTAAGTGGCTAATATATTAAAATTTGGAGTGTAATTAACGATAAATTAATTAATTTCAAGGTAAACTACATTAAAATCCGGGACAACTATTTTATATTATCAGAGGAACTTGTTCATAAGATGTCCGAGTTATTTATATGAGAGATAATTGTATTTGGACCCATTGTATTTGTGCCCACTGAAATTAATTTGGCAGTAGGACAGTCCACATCGGAAAGCGCCGGAATTTTGTGCAACGTCTCGTGATTATTCAGTTTACTAAAATTTTCTTATATCACAAGCACGCCAAGGCCACGGCAAGCGCCCGCTTTTCTGAAATCGCAAAGCGAGAAAGCTGGACGAAATCCTCGCTTCACGGGAATCGACGGCACGGGTAGAAATAACAATGACTGAATATAATGTTATACATATGGAGTGCATAACGTCACTCAGGGTGAGACACGCTCTTTGAATTCTACTAGGGTTTCGAATAGACCGTTTGAATAAGCGTAAATCGTAAATAAAGAAGTATAATAAAATTATACACACATCAAATCATTTATTTACTTATAATATTACTTTTACCTTATAATACCTATATGTATACCTATCGAAATGATCCAATGTGTAGAAAGAGTTGGATTTTCTTGCGATGTCAAACTAATAGACCACCAAGTTCTTACACTGATGACACGAGGCCACATATCCATATGCGGAGGTACACTCGCCTACCTAGAAGGTGAACAAGTGAACAATCACGCGGAGACACTCCATGCGTGGCCAGTGTTAGTTAACCAAGCGTAAATGTAACGTGACATTACCTTTCCTGAGTGTATAATATCGATAATACCGACACGCAATCCTTTAACTGAAGAATATCTGTAATTTACTGCTTCCTTGTTATTCACTAGCCGACAACTCGCCTGGTATAGCATTACAGAAGCTAAGAAAGATTTCATTGCTATGTAGCGGCAACCGGGCAGCCAGACTGGTATTGAATGACAGCTGCGAGGGAAGGACGTAAGCGATTATTGAGTTTATACCAAAAATAATTTGCATTAAATTCCTAGCACTTAACATTCGAGTGTAACACAATTTTAATTTGAAAATCAAGAAGTTTACTCAAGACTTCTCAGTCTTTACAATATAAAACTTTCAAACTCACTCGCTCACACTTGTAATCTAGATACGAACGGCATGGACTAACACAAAGCAGACATCAAATACCCCAGGCCTTGCTCGAGTATAAAATTTACTGAGTCTGTCAATAAGATATGTATCTCTTCAAATTTTATCCTAAAATATCCAGAAACGAACAACTAGTCGACCATTTATTCAAGTATTCGGTTAGAATTTAGATGTTTAGTACTCTGTGAAAAAGGAAAAAAGAAAGCTGGTAATTAAATAATTTTTTAATGGCATCCCACAAGGAGTAACGACGTCGGAGTGGTTTGCGACCTATTTATAGGTCACGCTTTACAAATTATAAAGGCGAACGTGAATGAGCGTATTCTTGTAATCACTCACGCGAATCGCTACTTTCAAGTGGAAGAACGTATAACATTTTTGGGTTTCTCTACTTAAAGTTGGATTTGAGAAGGGCCATACTAAATATACCCAAATTATATTATTTTGCGGATGTAATCGTTGATGCGTAATAGACACTAACGGAATTGATCATATAACTTCTGAACGACTCGACCGATAGAGATGTTTCTGGTTAACAGGATGTTGATAACGACACTATAGTTAACTCGTAACGTTTTGATATTTATCAACCGGAATGATTCGTAGGTAACAGGTAGGTATAAATTACAAGACGTTCATCAATGCAGTAACTATATAAAATATATCTCGACTGCAACAACATATATGAGGATATACGACTATTATTACGACAGTCGTAACCAAAACAAAACAACAAACAATAGGAAGACTATTCATTTTGATATTAGCTGACACTCGTCCAACTCGTAGTCTCGGAGAGCCGACGCACTACATTGCTCATCTCAGTTGAATGACGCCGTAAAATAACAAGGGCTTCAAAACAATTTAGATAATATAACTGAAATAGCCCCGCTTGTAGAAATATTTCCAGCTCACCTTAAAATAGTCAGGCATAACAAGCGGGAGTACCATCGCCTCTTGTAAAACAGATTTTGCATCGTCCAAGCCAACTACATCCTTCCAACGTACGTCAGGATTTTTTTGCAAAATGTCTCTTTCCAATGTTTCTACGAGATGCAGTTCGTATCCAGCTGCATCGAAGACTTTTTCATCCCGCTCGAGTATGGTAACATCGCCTTCCGTGGGCACATCGTTCTTTCTAAATAAAGGCTTTATCGGCACCAAATGTCTGCGGGACCTCGGGATCCTTTCGACGGATCTAGTTTTTCTGCCACTGTTGATGGACGAGGATGATGTTTTTCGAGAAACAATTGACGGCAGAGTCGGTTGAATGTTGGGGTCTCGTCTTCGTAACGTGCCGGCCCATTTTTCTGTGGTCGGATCTGTTTGTTTGGAATGATCGAGGGGCGTCTCCTGAAATCTATTCACTGGCGTCGGTCTAACTACTACAAAAAAGTAGAAAATATATGATTAAAACTGGCATATGCGTAACTGATCCATTTTTCAATTGGACCATTAAATACAACCGTTATAAAAACACGAAAGTCATAAACCAAAAATAAAAATTCTGCTCTAGTATTTAATCTACATAGTGGATAATGTTAGGTCATAGTAATATTATGGCTTAATCTGCAAACTAAACTAAAAATTTGGGCTGCAGATTATCTTAACCTTTTGCTTATGCTGCTTTGAAGCATTACCGCAACCATTAATGTTAATAAGTAAATTGCGTTGTCGTTTAAGAATAGACAGTTATTCATATTCGTGAAGCTTTTAAACTTCTCAGAAAGAACTACATCGTAGTTCCAAAAAAACTTGGAAAAACCTAAATTACGGCTGCTACCTTGCGTCGGCGGATGCCTAGTACCATTTTCTGCGTGTGTGTCGTTGTTCCTCGCCTTGTCCCTCCGCGAGTCGCTCCGGGCCGTCCGCAAGCCGTCCCTGGGAGGCTCGTCCTTATCTCCGCTGCGCCGTGTCGACATCCTCGCGAATCCAAACGGTTGAAGACTCTCCGTCATCATCCGGTCCATCATCCTAGCCATTTGGTGAAAGCCGGATGCTGGGCTGTAAACAAAATATTTAAGAGTCTTAGATAGATTAAATAGTTCCTGTTCATTTTCCTTGCAAATTTATTCGGTTGAAATCTTGCGAGTAAAATCAGTAATACTTCAGTTACAGAATCAACATTTCCTTATTATTCTAACCAACTCTAGATCAATCTAAATTCGAGAATCTTAATCAATGTACTTTAAATTACGAATTCTAATTTCTTGTCTAAAAATAATAGTTATTAACTAATACTGCAGTCGATTCGTTGGGGTTTGCTAAAGTAATAAGTTATTACAGGAGAAGAGGAAATAGGTACCAACCGAAAAAAAGGGTCATGCTCAAAGAACTGTCGTATTCCCCTCACGTTGGGATACAAGAAGTCACCGAATCCAAAATCCATCTTTCTGATTAGCACCCTCAAAGCCGATAGTCTCATATGGATTGTTTCAATGTGTGGGAGGGTGGAATGCTACGTTCACATAATTTCTGGAATTGAAAGTGTGTCATGAAGTTTTGTTGAACCGGCTGCCGTTTGACAGGTCTGTTTTGGTTTGGTTCCCATGGCAACGTTTCGGAAATGGCTATCGGCCTCGGTGCGTGAACCGAACTACCACGGTTTCCAAAATTTTCTTTTAGAGAAAAAAGTGCCTTATAACTAATGGATTAGGACCTTATGGCTCTTCGAGACTAAAGATAAATTACTAAGTATTGCGATATGCCATTTTGACACACTTTTATGCTTATTCTTTTATACCCTGCAATTATCTTTTCCATTTCTGAGGCCTTCACGCTGGAATGTTTGTATAATAATCAACTAGCCTAATATTTGCTTGAAAAAAGTAGCCAATAAAAATTGGAGTTGTTATGACCTCATCACTCAAGGTAAACCCAGTTAAAACGTGAATATCTGTTATAGCTTCATATCACTGTTTTCGCCAGATCCTTAGTCACAACGGTATAAAATTATAATTAGTCTGAAATATATGATGAGATAACCATAGAAGGAATAGTACAAATATACATCAAATTCAATAATCGATGGACAGAAGTATACAACATACTTCTGTTCTTCACGCACAATATATGTATTTATGTAGTGCCCGTAAACTGAGAATAGTACTGTACGGTCTGACTAGAGAACTGGCATTACCGTACACGTCTGGCGAAAATATAATTATTTCTATCGGGAGGTCCTCGATTGTCTTTATCACTTTACGTTTGCGACAGGACATTATAAATCGGATATTGTCAGACGTATTATTTGTGAACGACTTCGAAGGAAGTTGTAGGTATATCTGAGCAAGTAGGCTAGGTAGACAGACTGCATACCGATTGTATAAAATAAAAACAAATTTATAGAAACTTCTAAAAATATTTAGTACTAAAATACTTTCTTAGACAACAAAGAATGAGTTCTACGTCATGGATTGGTTATATTGTAGGGTGTAATTAACATTGATTTTATTGGGGCAACTGAACTTTGTTTGTCCATTGATGGAAGCGAGTAAAAGAGGGGTAAACTTGACAGGTTACGCTACGGATGTGTGTCAAAGGTCGACGACTAGACGCGGTGTGGAAGTCAACGAACTTTTCATTCAATTTTAATCGTGATACGTGATATTTAACGTTATCGAAATCACTTGAATTGCCTGTTTAGTACTAACTAGGACACGGAACTCACAAAATTAAACAAATTAACAGTTTAGGAACGCGTAAGCTAAAAAAGTTAAATTTTGAATGGTACATGGACACCGGGTTCTAGTGAGTTTAATCTGTTAGAAACCTAGTCTCTCTATGAAGCCAATACTCGAGAGACTCAAAAAATTAGTAAATGTGCAAATTTTTCTTTAATTAAATCGCTAAGCAAATATTATCAAAATAATCGAAGTTTGCAGTTACTAAAGATGATAATTCTCGAATTTGATAAATGAAAGCGATTACGATAAGTGAACGCCCACTACTCAATTTGCTTCATTGAAATAACCTCATCACCATCCTTGAGAAACTGGCGAATATAATTGATAAATTGTTTGACGGCCGACCTTAATTTTATGACTTGAGCTACGCCTGTTAACATTCGTTTGTTGACAGTACATTTGTTTATGTCACGAGAATCACTGTATCGAAATAATTCTGAATCAAGTAACGACACTGCATGTGATAAACCATTCAGGTTTTGAACACGTGAGATTGCGTCTCACATCCAAGGTACAAATTTTAGTCTATTGCTAAGTGCATCTAAACAAATACAATGTAAAATTTAGACTTTATAACTGAAAAGGTCACGCTTGAAATATCAAAATGAAGAGCTTTGAGATGAATTGGGAATATCTTCTGTATGAGGTGCCTTGTACAAACCGAACACCCACCTCTATTTGCGATATACTCTGGCAACAAATGAATAAGGCTGTTACAATAGGACCATATTTTGGAGAATGTTTATTCCCTGCAGCACCGTACGTCCAATAATCTGTTGGAGAATACTTCGGTACGAAATAAACAAGTACTACCGTTGTACACACTGATAGTTTTTCTGTGAAACTGATCTGATACTTACTCTTAATAACTTAACTTCTTATTAGTGTATAATTTCCAAAAGTACCTGTAAGTCAAGGTAAGTTACCTATTGTGTAGTGTAGTGTAAGATGTGTGTGTGTGTGTACCTAGTGTTCATCAAGAGTACCTACAACAGTGTATGGTTTCACTGTTTCCATCACATTCAAAATCATTTAACCGTTTAGGTATTCTGCAAATACGCTTTTGCTTCTACTACCGTTTCGACAAGGTGCTTTAACGTTGAGGAGAAGAAACGGCGAAAGAAACTCCTCAGCACGTCTTTTAAAACAACACATGACCATTACAAACCAAGTTCAAACCTGTGCGGAACCGGTTTCGGCACTGTTATTTCCAGACGACCTTGTCATTAATATCTACTGGTCAGTAAGATCCTCAATACTTTTCATTAATGTTTGAGTCATTGTGACTGAACTTTTCACTTTTTCTAATGTGTTTTTCGTCGCTTTTGTCTTTGCTGCGTTAATGTCACTAGAATGTCACCATTATTCATATGCCTCGTGCGTTAGTTCAGACACTTCACTGACGTATAAAATACTCGCATCGTTTGCGTTCGGCACAGTCAGGTCCTGCAAACGATGCAATTGCAAACTAGTAGGCGCTTCAAATTAAAACTGGCTAGCTACCAATGAATATTTATTATAAAATTGGAGGTTCAATCGATCGATATTTTCTATTATGAATGTTTTTTAATATGATTTAAATATCAAGTACTCATAGTCCGACGCCTTATAAATGTCGTTCGTTATGGAACCAAAACTAGGTGATAGGTGAATGGCTTAATGAGTAAAAGGCTATAAACTCCTGATCAAGCGATATTATTGCACTTGCTGCTCTACAACTAATAATATACGTTATCATAAATGATGCTTAGGTAATTAATTTTCTTATGCGTGATCAATAAAAACTTGGGGTAGGACACTCTAGTTTGCTATCACTGTTATTTTGTTTATTATTATTTAGTACTTATCGTACTGCTACTATGATTATTAACATCCCAAGGCCATATTCATTCCCTGAGCGGAAGCTTGTGCGATGTTATTATAGCGTTGTCAATATAAAAATAAAAAGGTAAAATGTTACTCATTTTGTCTTTTAAAATTAACTTTACATTTATAAGGAGTACTTTGAAAAAAACCTTAACAAAGAGTTTTTACGGATCCTAAAGTTGTATATAAACGGTTAGCCATAGATATTTGAAATTTAGTACGGGAAATCTTATTACTTGTTACTTAAGGGCATGAAATTGAATAAAAACTTGTAGGGATCTTTATATTTCGGGTATGTGATACGTTCAAAGTTGGTGTTTAGATTGTCGAAATTCGCAATAGAAAGGTGTTTAAGAATTTTTCAAGTCACTCAATAAACTAGGCGTCTATAGGACTGGTAATTCTCAAGACATAAATTAGTAGAATGCGAAAGGTTATAAGTGATGTTAACGTTGCAACGTACAAATTTAATTATTTGCCAAACTACATTACATTACTCACAATATTACAGATGAAACGTATTTAAGTACGGTGAATTAAAAAAAGCACTTGAATGAATTGAAATATCCTCACGAACGATATTGCGGAATTTTATTCTACAGTAGTAGAACTGGAAGGGTTTAGTCAAGAAACTTGCATTACATTTTTTGTTTAACAAAACAATATGTCACACGTTTCTGTCATACGTTATTTATGAAATAGTAAATAATTGTCTGTTATATTTACTTTTTGCATACGGTAGATACATTTGAAAGCGATTACTCTCGGCTGCTCCTTACTCCCGCGGGAGGACGGTTGCTCGACGTGCCTATATATTCGCAAGCCTTACGAGCACGACAAACGATGGGGACTTATGGGACTCGCCAGGACGCATCCATGGGCCATTGCGGGAAGAAGAACCTAGTGCTTTCACTCGGTATTCCATAACCTGATCACATGCGTCGGATGTCTGCCGAAGGGATGGGGTTAACAGAAGTCGTCTATGATCCGAACGATTCCCCAAAGAACTCGGGTACGGGTCGGTGACGATAAAACATACCAGTCGAGGTCCCAGGCGGAGTGGAAGGCGGGGTGTGCAGACATGGCTCCTAACGGCATTCCGAACCCGAACTCAATCTTGACATCATCGGCGCGCCGCAGCCAGGAGCGGTCGCCGTCGGCACCTGTTGCTGACGTGTCGGTCATCTTCGCTACTGGCTGTTACCACTACCGGTACACCTGAATGAAATGCTTGAATTATCGCAATGCAATAGGCTCTGCTGCGCACGAACTATCAAACCAATCTGTTTATTTGCTTTTATAAATCTCTGATGGCAAGGTAGAATGACTAACGCTTATTTGTGATTTTAATTGTAGAAACATTTATTAGTACTATGCAAAAAAGTTTTCCATTTCAACATATTGATTTAATCAAAGTAACATTGCCTTTCTTTTCGTAAATTTAGAACCAGATTCCCAATTTGCTTTTTGATATATGAAGGAAGGAAAAAGCTTTTATTTTAACACATCTGAAATGCTACAATTGTCCGCGTTTTTATACTATGTTATGAAAATGAGCTATTAGGTATGTCTGATATTCACATGTTTCTGAATTACATCTCTCTTAACATGTTTGCTTTAGTATGACGTGCACATATCGACTAGCTTCTGCTTCCTACGTCGCAGGTGACAATAGCAGCGTAACTTAAATCAGACATCTGACTACGTACGATATGTTCATTATTTAACTGCACGACAGGATCTGCAAGATACGCTTTAAAAAAATCCATTAACGTCCATATTGAAACACCTCAACACGCAGCTAAGATACAGATTCCAACGAACCTCGAACGATCACTAAAACACTTAACATCAACTACATAAACACACCTACAGGTGCCCCTGTGTTTATAAGAGAGTCAGCCTATTTACTCTCACAGAACAACGCACCCATAACGTACCTGCCGACCGAACGACGACCGCAATCAACACTTCGAGACACAACACGAAACCCTCGCGGGGCGCAAACACATCCACTCGACAGGTCTCGTGGCTGCTCTCCGGTGCTACGGCGCTACACGGCTGCAGCGCTACGGCCGCGCACAGTCGTCCGAGCTCGATATCGAACGCGGCCGGACTGTAGGCGGCCGGGCGGGCGCGCGCTGCGTGCCGCCAGCGATGACCGCCGACGACGCGACGCTTCGGTGCCCTCAGTGTGTAAAGTACAGATAGCATACGCACAGAATTTAATTATTTTAATCGCACGGCGCTATGCAAAGTTCATCTGTAAGTAAATATTTTCTTCTTGATTTATGCGCAAAATTACTAGTAGGGATGTCGTTCCGTTAATCGTTAAGTGGCCGACCCACGAAGAAAATTATGCTTGCGTTGTTATTTTGAATGCAACCTTTGCAATTCGAATATTCCAAATGCTATCATGATTGATTAATAAAAATCACCTTATATACAACTGACCGTACGACTAACCCGATCCGAATAATCCAATCAAATATCAGCCTCTAGTGTATACATATACTTCTGATTACTACGATACAACACTGTATTTGTTAACATCTTTTCCGTACAACTTTCTAATGGAAACCAAGATGGTTAAAGCAACTTTTCCACGTATTGGTAGTTAAAAAAATTGAGGAACAAAAAAGAACAACATGACAATGCCTTGCAAGGAAATTGGAGGAGACATTACACTCGAACATGGATAAATATAATGCCTAGAGTAATAAAATGCGGAAATATTTAATAATACGCATTATCAATTTCATGAATATATGTTGATACATATACTAGCAACTGTAATAACACGATTATTATCTCTCCTGCTGCCGCTGACCATCCCAGCCGTCTGTCGGGTCATAGATCTCCGGAGATGTAATGAGTAACTACGGAACCCGAGCGCGGGGCTAATTTATATATCCACCAACCACTAGCAGTCCTCTCCACGTCGGTGAGGAACCTCCTCGCGCTCCTTCAGAAAGTATTGCTAGTCAAACCTAAGTCTTATGGCACCCGACAAGAGTTGACTTCGACTGTAGTGATCCTGCTGAGTATGTCTCTTCTCTTCTTATCGAGGAGGCCAAAGTTTTGTTATTAAAACCCAGAGCTCAAGTAAGAAGAATCTATTCACGAGTACCGCGTAATACGGTAAGGGCTCTTTTTATACTCTTGTGAATACATTATGTGTCTCCTTGTAATTTAATTGTATGCTTATTCTATCGTGAATCAAGGCTGCATGCCACTTCGTGTTTCGGCGTGACGTCATTTCAAGGACAAATAAAATATACGCGTGAAATTTGCTTACATTGATTTATATTTCTCATGTAATTGTACAGCTGCGCACTTAATAGTGAATGGACTTTCGGAACACTTTGGTGTTATCACTGCAACTGCCGCATCCGAATAGCAACCCAACAGGGAATAAACAACCCGGCGCTGCAACTGGCTTTCCGAAAATTTTATAGCCGATGCTAGAGGAAGGGCGGTGCCTAGGCCGATAGGTAGAGAACGCTACCACAATGCACGAGAGTCGTCAGGATTAAAGTGGACGCTGCAGAGCCCAGCGACCTCCAACAGCGTGGCTCGGGTTGTCCCTCGATCCGTTCGCCGCGCAGAGCTTGCCGTTCTTCTAGCAATAAATTATGTGACAATAGTAAACACTTTTGAGCGGTTCGAAGCTCGAACTCCGCAGCGCCGTTCAGTAGGATGACGTAACACGAGCGACCGAGCTTTATGAACTAAAGGTGGCTGTGGCACCTTACACACTTTATTCCGTATTAGTTGCTTACATGTATAGATAGCAGATAGATTGACTGCGATCTCACATGCCGAGTGAAATGGTCCAGGTCAGATTCTCGTAAGGGACAGCCAATTGTGTCTCTGATAAATAATTGATGGCGGATCTTGATTGTCGTTCGGTCTCATTTATATATGGCCATGCTCACCGAGCCACTGGGAAACGATCCTCATGCGAGAATCCGTCCGAGAGTCCTACTGAACTCCCAGCTCAATCAATTACTACTTCTGTCACCGAAAAAATGTGATCGTGTAATAAACAGGGACTTATTATTTCGTTCAGTAGCTGTAAGTCATGGTAAACCGCACTACGTACTGAGACTCCGATCTTATCGGACCCAGTCGTCGCTCGGCCTTCGGTTAAAATGAAAGAATTCAATTTTGGAACGTCAAACTTATATATTCGTTTAAAAATATCTAAAAAAATGTTCAGAACATTACAAAATCTAACATTTATATATAAAACAGACACACGTGTAGAAACGAACGTCATGTAGTCATCATCTCCACCGTGACCTTGACAGCAGTTTGAAACATCAACCGCAAGTCGGTCACGACGCAAAAGCATGCAGCAGACAGACGCAGCTGACCACAGAGAGGTCGGAGCGGAGGGCGCCGCAGTGGCCGTGCGCGTGGCCGACGATGCTGTCTTCGTACGGCTTCAGGTACGGCATGTACCGCAACACCATCCTGAGCATCGGGCCCCGGTCCTTCGGCTTATCGCGCTCCTCCTCCTGCGCGGTTCGGTCGCGTTCCACGTCGCTGCTCGCGGTGACGACCGCACTGGCGGCCTTCTGCAGATCGACTTCTGAATTTCTCAGCTCCCGACGGACCTGAGCACACGTTAGAGGAGCCATCGGTGTGGGAATATTTACGATTTAGTTAATTATTCACACGTATACAGGAAATCACTACGTATTAAAGTTTGTGACGTTATAAGTTTAGGGCGTACAGTTTGTCAACGCCGTTTTGTTTTTTCTCGCTCATCAGAACCACCTCGGATCTTCTCTTAGTAGGAGACTGTGAGCTGTTCAGGCTTTATATAACTAGGAGACTGTTGCGGCGAAAACTCTGTTTTCGCACGTTTTCTTTCGACAAACCAAGTGATAAGATATTCTTAAAAAATGCTTAATATACAAATTTATCGGTTTGCAAAAATACAGTGCAATAAAAGTAAATTTATTAACGATGTACCTCTATATTTATCCGATAATAAAATCTGTACTAAGGGTCGCTACGTAGTCAGCGGTCCATACATACTGCGAGTGGACGGCACGCCCTTTCACGTTTTACCTTTCCTGGAGTAGAGACCGGCCCTGGAGATGCCAGCGTTCGCTCCATCTGCTCCAAGGCATCCTGAAGGGCTCGTACCGCTTCAGCTGTTAATAAAATAGTTTATGTACAATCCACAGAGATCAATTTCACAAACACATAGACACGAAAATAAATGTAGATTAAAATAAATTATACAATATAACTGATAACATTGTGCTGTGGCTACTGTCGAACTGAACACTTGGAAACTCCTCAGTCTTACGATCTGACAAATAGTCTTCCATGGTTCTGTTGTTGACTAACGACTCATTAGTGTCGTCGATGGTGTTGGTGAAATTGTCTTCGGAACCTCCCGTGCCGTCTGTATTATTAATTGTTTCAGGCGATCCATTTTTTTCCGATTTTGTATCTATTTGGGTATCTGTAATTTTTTAAATTAATGTATTATGCATCAGAAATTGTTTTCTCATTTTTGTTATCTGTCTTTCTTTACACACACCGTTTATAATCGGCTGATCTAATACTCCCGCAGCTGTATTAGTATTTACAATATCATTTTCCTCGTTTTCTTCTAGACCGTACTCTGCGTAGAAATCTTTTTCCTTACGTGTGCTTTGATCTTGAATTACATTCACATCTGCAACATGACGCAATAAGACTGTATTTGGATTCACAATAGAACCTAAACTTTTGTATTTCAACTTACTTTTAAGTTGCTTGTCCGAGACAGCATCATCCAACTCATTTATATCATAAGGTTTAGGTCGTCCGATTATATTAACTTTAGATTTTGCATAACATTTCGTCCATGGCGGTGGTTTGTCTTCAGGTGATGTAGCAGGATCGGCTGAGAGACTATTATCTGTTACTTTACTGTTATTACCGAAGTTCCACATTTCGGCATCTTTTCCACTGTTCTCAGAAACATCTCTCTTTTGCATCGAATAATAAAGCGGTATTACAGGCATAGGGGTTCCGATTGTGGCGACAGCTACCTTTGTTAGATACAGCTCATCTAACCTTCCCAAGTAGTCTAAAGTCTCATTTTTTTCTATTTCGAAAATCGTTTCCAGTAAGTAATTGTCTCGAATCGACAAGCTATCATTAAAATTTCCTGATTCTTGAAAGTCATTTTCTGCAAAGGTTATTTATCGACATTTAGCCTACAGATTCTTGTGAAAGTATAATTTCCAAATTTCTACTACTTAACAAGTTACTATCAATATCGATAACAACAACCGCTTACGATAAACACAGAGACCAGGCGGCTCGTCGGGGTGTGACCTCGGAGGACACATGGAGGCGGCGTCGGCGGGCGTCCAGAGAGGACGCGTCGGCACCGGGCCCCTCGGCGCAAAGTTACAAACCAGACGCTCCACACTTCGCAGACGCCCGCGCCGGTCGGCCTGCGTGTGAGATGGTCGGTGGACGACAGTTGCCATAACGAACTCGTTTGAAGTTATCGTCTATAGGTCAACGCTGACTGGACGTGCCCCGCTATCTACGCGCGAGGCTCCTTTGTACAAGCCGCCGGGCCGTCAAAGCATAACATAAGTGTTGTGACATGATTGACTCATTACCATAAATCTGCTCCGTCCGCACCCAACCAGATACGTTTTTGACCACATCATTTGCGCAAAGTCTCCGTAGTAATTCTTAATGCGTGCCCTATTCAACAATATAAAGAAATCATGCATTATAATATAACTGTGACATCGGTGAATTGGGACGTCAAATAATTTTTAAATGTATTTCTATGTACGGTCACTCTGTTGCTAGTGATGCAAAATGAAGGGCGATTCTAGGGTCTAGATTAAATTTTGGGATATCACGCAGGGAAGACACCGCACCGCTGCGTTCGAATGAGATCCCGGAAGTTACTGCGGTAAGAATCCCACACAACCCGGAACTGCCTTCTGCGAGCCCGAATATTATTTATATATTTCCTCCAGTAAAAAAAGTTTTATTATTGATAAAAAGAATTGTAACTTATATTATTTATATGTCGACGTCTACTTGTTATGACCGACAGTGGACGTGGACCCATTCCAGCACTGAACGAGGTGCACATATGCAAGTGAACGCTAGGAGCTTACGGAACGTAGGAAGTAACGTTTCCATCATAGAACCTGCTCTGCATGAACCACACGTCGACCATAGACTCGGGACGCAGCCCTGGCGCTTCGCCCACTATCGACGCCACGCACTGCCCCACGGAGATGGAATCTGAACATTAAATGGTACATGGAGTTGCAACGTTGATATCATTTTGAGCTACTATAATTAACTCGCACTCCACTCTGCCACCCTTGCGCACCGTTTGCCACATCGGCTAACACGTCTGGACTGCGTTCACACGAATAGAAGTAAGTTTTTTCATGTAACTTCTGCATTTCGTGGGCACCGCGGCAGTCGTGACAAGGTAGCTCGCGTGTGGCGCACACCTTCGTTCGGTTCGGTCGAAGACAGGCAAATGTCTTTTAAAATGGAAATACCGATATAGACAAAACCATCATTTACTCCTTATGTTTAAGTACTTAAAAGCTATCCGTTTAACGAAAGGGGAACTTAGTCATAGTGGACAAACCCTAATTATCTATCTATGTTAACGTGTCTATAGCATACGGCAAAGGAACTCGCTCGGTAGCGTGCCGTGGAGTTGACCACGACACTGGTTTTCAGTAAGGCCGCAGTGAAGTGGCTCACGGATGCTGGTCGATGGGCTGATATTATAGCCGCAAATACGAATTTAGAAAAAAATACAATTAAATACCCGTGTCGCGCCCAGACTAGATATTATATGTTCTGACAGCGCTGTTTAAGTCATGCTAAGTAGTAATTCACTACTAGTGAGATCGTGGTGGTAGGTTATCCCAGCACCTTAATGCGACTCACCTATAACTCCCGTCTAAAGGCGCGAGTGCGGTGGCTAGACACTCCGAGCGTATCGCGTTCAAAACATTTATTTATGTAATAAAATAGATTTTTCAAGAAACGTACGCTTCCGTATTTTCACTTGTTATAAATCTGTAGTACGATGGAGAGATGGAGGTTCCTGTTCACAAGCCGTTCAAACAGCGTTCCATGAGGAAGGCCGTGTAACTGTCCGTTGTGCAGGAGACCACGTATTATTTGACATTCGTTAGAACAGTCCAAGTGATACGTGGGACGCTGGCCGCACCTGCTGCTGCTGCTCGCCGTAAGAGCTTTCGGTACTCTAATTAGATAAATAAGCGACGGTTGGCCTAACTGACACAAGTCTCGGCAGACGTCGCGCTCCTCCGGAGCTCGCGGGGGCCGGCACTGGTCCGCCCAGCGCTGGGCTTCCCGCGACAACTCTTCCATCCATCGCTAAACCAATAACAACACGCGTTATCTGAAGAAATCCGATTTAATTCATGTAAAGACTCATCGAGTCCTAACTAGACCGGCGTATAGGAGGATTCCGTGCCACAAGAAAATTAGAATTTGAGTTTGCTGTAGAAATTAAAAAATATGTTACAATTTTTGTATAAAATATCATTTTGAAAGCAACCTAAGTTATCTTTACCGTTTGAAATCGCCTCCAGGCCCCAACACCTGTGAACTGCCAGCGGTGAGCTGGTAATATTTTTCTGTGTAGGCATCGCCGCTCGGGGAAATAATTATACTAAGTACATCACTGACGCCTTCACCGCCCACAAGGGAGACTGACAAATCCGCTTGTTGACTGACTATCTAAAAAATGCAACTAAAATATGCTGCAAATATTTTTTAGGTTACTCTAAAAGGATATTAAAAAAAGCCCATTCTTCACATAGTATCCTACTGCAAAAGTGAAGTCCCAAAAGTCCGGCATAATAAGTAGGACCTAGCAGTGAACATGTTTAATTACGTCAGTGTTTACTTGTCAGAACTTAATGTAAAGACAGATGTAACAAAATGATTATGATTGTACGCATTGTCTATAAGGGCGTGCAAATACTACATAATTTTCATTGTCAATAATATGGATCTGTTTACGGAACTTGCAGTAAACCTACGAAGGTAAAGTATGGTTCTCACCAACTTCAACATATCCCCGGCGGGGGGCCAGCTGCGCCACCCGCGGGCCACCTCGCCGCGGCGCCGGTTGAGGCGGGCCAGCACCCGCGCCCGCTCCTCCGCCGTCAGCGGCGCCTCCACGTAGCCCGAGCACGACGGGCTCGGCCCTGGCTGGTGACGGTCCGATATATGAGAACGAGTCCGATGGTGACGATATATGAGAAAAACTATTGTATAAAAGACTTTATTAACGCAACAGACCGAAAAACAATTATTAAAATTTATGCCTGTCTGTCTGTGCCTTTGTTCGCGCTAATCTCAGAAATGGCTTAACCGATTGCGTTATGATTTTCACTAATGTATTACAGTATGCATCACTTAATGTAAATAAAAAAAAATACAAATTAATTTATTTGTAATTCATAGAGCGAGGAAAACCCGATCGACCGAACCGACCGAAAAGGAAGCTGGGACCCGCAGTGGATATTAATGACTCTCGACACTATGACCGAAACACGTATGAAACGTTTCACGAACGACTTTATGAAGGAGGGTGGTATTTAGCCATCTTACCACCATGCAAGTGCCGTCGGGATTAAACTAGATAGTACAGAGCCCAGCGATCTCTAACAGGAGAAACCGTTTGATAGTCTCGTCCGTCGTTCAGCGGTCTGAACCACGACCAAGAGATTAGCTTGAACTCGAAGATGAAATGGAACCCGTTACACCCCAAAAGGTATTATTTTTGGTTATGAAAGAAATAAGCATAGAGTGGTACTAATAAATGTTCAAAAATACCATTTTAGAAATGATGAATATAAAAAATACGCTTTAAACTTTTCACTTTAGCAAGAATGCAATATTTCAATACGCAATTTAATGTTTACTGGACCTACATGACCCGCATGTGAGAATCTAATATTCATCTGTAATCTATGACAGTAAACGTAAATTTAACTGTCCGCAATGGAGATCTGATCCACGACTCCGGCGGCACCCGGTGGCGACCCTCACCCGATACTTGCAGTAGGTGTGCGCGTCGCTGTGGCCGCACATTCTCGCCCCGCAGTAGTTCACCGCTGCATCGATCACTACTATCTGCAACGCCACCGGTAAAAGAGCTGAGATACGGCGCATTTTAGTACAAATTTATATTTTACATTAACATATTCGAATATTAGTAGATTTTCTCGCAAAATTTTGACACTAATCGATTTACTTTTAGCTATTGACTTAACAGTTGCACCAAGGTCATTTTTCTCTATGCTTCTGTCCGATACAAAATGTAGAAAATATTTCGAGACTTCACAATGAAACCGCTACTCCACGTGCATCAGCAGCACGTTATGCGCTGCAGTTTTCCCCGAAATATTTCGTAAAAAAAATTGCATAAAATGTCATAACGATGCTAAAATTGCATTGATGGATTTGAAGTGAAACTTCCTGTGATTTGAAATTCAATAAAAAGAAAAAGCGTCACTGAAAAAATACAAATATACACAATGTTTCCTATTATGTCCGTCTGCTCTGTATGCGGCTGTCGGTAGTCTCCCCCACTAAGGTCTGCCAAGCACTGTATATTTGTGTTTGACGTTTCGTCGAGCCGAATGGGGAGAAAAAGCGAGGTATAGCAAGTATAAGAGTATAATATATATAAGTCTCATTTTACTACATGACCTTTTTTATTATCTTTGTTTAATAATAAGTAGCCATTTTCTCGGTGCAAGTATCGAGAGAAATAATTAACTCAAATTATAAATGGAAACGACAAGGTCACCTAAATCTTACCTTCAACCTCGTACTTTACCTGGCGATAAATAAACATTAGTCACACTGCATACTTGTGTTCGGTCGAGTGGTCCGAATGGTGTCCGCCGTGGTGTTAAAGACGTGTGCTCCCGAGTTGACTCCCGTCCTAATGCGCCTATTGTCGCTATCCTATGCCACAGGAACTGTACCGTCTTCGTGGAAGATTGCCCTCGTTCATCCCATCCCCAAAAAAGGCGATCGCAGCGACCCGGCTAACTACAGGCCTATAGCGATAACTTCCCAGCTTGCTAAGGTAACGAAGCGTGTAATTAATACGCAGCTCCTGAGATATCTAGAGGATCGTCCGCTTATTAGTGACCGACAATATGGATTTCGCCACGGCCGCTCGTCTGGTGACCTTCTAGTATATCTCACGCACCGGTGGGCTCAGGCCCTAGAGAGCAACGGAGAAGCACTGGCAGTCAGCCTAGATATCGCTAAGGCCTTCGACCGGGTCTGGCACAGGGCTCTTCTCGGGAAATTACCATCCTACGGTCTCCCCGAGAAGTTATGCAGTTGGGTAACCAGCTTTCTATCTGAGCGACATATTAAGGTCGTAGTCGACGGTTGTTGCTCAGATATGAAACCTATAAATGCTGGC
>DWPT01001240.1:0-19369 GCA_018251895.1 Agathymus mariae mariae
CCCCGTGAGATGTGTACACAGCGCACGTGTTCAAACACAGTAGCATTTAGTAGAGTGCGATAAAGACAAAAAAAACTTATTTGGAAAACCGTGTAAAAGCGAAAACGTGTAAAATGAGTACCATGTAAATCGGGGGATAGGTGTATTATACATAAACAAAAACTATGTTATTAAAATGATTGTCATCTCTTTAAAACACAGGCCAATGTAAGTAAGACTAGTTTCACCATACATTATTTGTATGTTCTGAGCATAACATTCTAATAATATGAATACAAATGATAAATGTATAATGAACATAGGAAATTGATACATACAGGAATAAAGTGAATTTCTAAATTATAGATGTAGTAATTGTTTTCATATCTGTGTACATGTATATTAGTAATTTCTAATGAACATTTTACCTCACAAACATCAGGTATTGTTGCATTAAGAAGTTTTAATCCCTTGAGAGAAAAGTATAATGTGGATACATCCTTGCTCTTAATCCCCTCTTCGAGTATACCCTGGAGCCGCTTCACATCTACAGTGCCTTGCAGTACATTTGCGTTACATAGAGCCAGCAAACATAGTGCAACTACACCAACTACTGGAACAATTTATATTTACTTTTTTAGTTGTTATCTATTATTGGACTTCAAAGTAATATGCGCTGTATAACTTTTCAATAATAATTAGTATAATTCAGGTAATTCTATATTTTAAAATAGATCCATAGATTTGACCAACCGGCGGATAATACAGAATGACGTGGCCCCGCCCGGATATCCACAAAAAATCAATCAAGTAATATTAATTATATTTACAGGGAACTACGATTCAAGTAAATTTGTTATTTTAATTAACTTTCAATGAACTTCAAATTTCCACAGTAAAATAATCATAGAACACCCCGAATTAGAAACCACGCTACATCAATTCAATACAAATCAAACTTACCACAGAAGTGCATTTCTTATAGTTAGAAAATCCAGTCTTTGTTTTACAATTATTTAGCTTACGTATTATTAGTTTCAGAAGTTGATAATTATTAGTCTTCAATTTCTAGTATGAATGCCGGTCCTCAAAGAGAAACTTACTGACTTATCCTCATTTATGCATTTGACAAAGCATGACAGTAGTGACCGACGTAACACGTAGCAGATAATTTGTTTTGCCAGTTGAAAAAATATTCATAATCTTCGATCGCTATTGTATGTACTAGTACTTGTAGGGTATAAAAATAGATTGTTGAGTTGAGTTTCATAATTTTCACCCAAGTGAATTGTATATAAGGTCTCTGCTTACAACTCTTTTTTTTACGGAGAATATAATATGATGTAAACATTTCAATTTTATTTTATTTATACGATTTTTAGGTACAGGTGATAGATAAAAGTTGTGGTACACATGTTTTGTTTATACATATGACTTCATAGACTTACTGAAACGAAGGAAAATTATAACAACTTTCAGAGAATGTTTCAATGTTGAGAAATAAAAATATGAACTTAATGTTATCAACAAAATTAAAGTTGTTCTTCAAATCGTTGAGGATAATTCAAAATTACAAATATAAGATATGGTTCATTAAATAGAATAGATAATAGATTAAAACTTAATTTACATCTCAAAAAATTTAAAATGTATATCAAAACTATGTCGTTTAATTGGCCAAATATTGTTAATAGCTTTATAAAGATCACTTTAATATAGTTGAAATTTGAATTGCCTGCCTGAATTTAGCTTATAAATCTTATGTCTATCACACATTTTATAAACTAATAAATTTAACTTGGAATTTAATTCTAGTAGCGTATTGGTTATTTGGTAAGCAAACTTTTTAGCTAACGCTTTCATTATAACCATAACCGCTAAACGCCATTTCCCCAATTCATTAAAATAAGTGTTTTTAAAATCCAATTTTCTTTATATTTAAACTGAACTCTTCAAGTATTCTGTGGCTCAATTAAACTGTTGTGGTCCCATATGAAGCAGGGCCTTAATTGTCTTGTGATGGTAAAAGAATTTCTACATGACACACAAAATCAAGTGCATAAGAAAATATAAAATTAAAATATTTCAATAACGATATCTTTATCATATTTCTAGAGTTAAATAATTTGGAAAAGTGGTTTTCTCATTTAAAGGTACGAGATAGTTATAGAAACATTACAAAATAATATAGAGACATTTCAGTACCAGCCATCAACAACAACAACCTTGACTTCCTTATCTTACGCGGACATGAACTCAGTAGAATGTCTCTCGTTGCCCGTTCTTTAATAGGGAGGACCGGCCATCCACAATTACTCTACATTTATATGGGTTTTGCCTCGGCCGGTCGACTACGCTTTAGCTGACGCAGGAGATTCATCATATTTATGATGAGCTCAATTATGAGCGGCACACGGTCGGAGTCTTCCTAGATGTTGAAAATTCGTTTGACCGAGTGTGGCATGAAGGGTACATCTACGAATTGTTGGATTCGTCCGTGTCATTTATGCTGGTTGGGTTAGTGACGTCATTTTCCGATGGGCGGTCGTTGGTCGTATCGGTCAGGGACGCGACCTCAAACCCCCCGCCTAATAAGTGCGGGGGTACCGCAGAGGTACTGCCTGTCGCCGACGCCGTACGCGTACTACACCAACATCTCAACTCTTCTCGCGATGTGGCGTTCGCGCTATACGCTGACGACAGCGCGTAGTTCCTCTCGTCCCGAAATACTGAACTAGCGGTCGCCCGCATCAACACCTGCTGCTAATCTAATGCCTCCTTGGTTAGCTAAGTGGCGGATAGCCGCCAATGTTATTAAGACAGTCATTGCCAGCGCCGCTTCGCCTCCGTGGCCGGAAAGTGTTGTGGCAGCCGACAGTTAAGTACCTAGGATGTATAATAGATAGCTCGATGCGAATGTCACAACAAGCCAACATCATTCAACAGGCGTGTACCGCGCGAGCTATATTCCGACCGGTGCTTTCATCCAAACGCAAAGCAAAACGAATGGTGTACTATAACTGAGTTCGAATACGATTAGCCTATGCAGTATGGTACGCATTCGTTTCTAGGTGGCAGAGTAAGCGATTGCAACAACAACAGAACCTGGCCCTGCAAGAGATCACGGAAGCGGAGCGCTTTGTCCGGAACGACGCGACGGCGCGCGATTTCAAGATGGTGACGCTCGAGGAACGTGAGATCTATTTAACACGATCGAATTTCGACCAAGCCGATAACGGGTCACATGAGACCCTGAGAAACAGCGCCCCTACCCGCTCGACCTCCGGGTCGGGTTCGGAGCTTGAGCTCTTGAATCAGGATAGCCCCGCCCATCTGGGAAAAGACTGACTGCAACCCTAGCGTGTCTAACGGAAGGGATTACCCACGTTAAGCAGCGGGAGCCCCATATATCTTCACCGAGGTTCTCTGTCTACCTGCCTTCCAAGCCTGGGTAAAAAGGATGATCCTTAAGATCCACAGCCCCTCGCCGCATACAACGAAAAAGACGATGGCGAAGTAATAACCCGTTGCATTTGTCTACAATTATAACTTCACCATAGCTACATTTTCTCATGTCAATTTGGATATGTCATTGTCAATATCAACTACTTTATTACAAACTACTGTCATCTTGACATCACATTACGTTCCATCGATTAAAGTACGAACTACGGTAGGAGGTGTGATGTGACTAGTTTTTTTCTTCTTGTTAAGCACGAAAATAGAGTCAGCAAACCTGCAATTTAAAATTCAATTGTTTTGATTAATTAAAGTTAAGAAATGGCAGGTGCTGCAGCTAAATTGCCGGCATTAATATCCTGTAAGTTATAACTTTTTGCTGTTGTTCTGGACCTATAGTTATGTAATTTTATTAATCTAAAGGTTATTTTTTGGAATCTATGTGGAGACTGCAATTTTATGTACGTAATGTCGATTATGAGTACTCAGAGATATATTAGCGTTTTATAATCGTTATATTAATTTTTCAGCGGCAATCAGCGAGGCTCGCCCTAAATTTAACATCTTCATGAAATACGCTAGGGTGGAGATGGCGCCTCCCAAGTTGAGTGAGATTCCTCAGATCAAGGCTGGAATTAGCAAGCTGCTTACGACCGCGCGGACCGGAGCCTGGAAGCAGCAAACCGTGAAACAGGCCACGCTGAATGTTCTGGTTGGGATGGAAGTGATATTCTGGTTTTATATTGGAGAATGCATTGGTAAACGCCATCTCGTCGGCTACAAAGTATAAGTTACAAAACAAGTGCAACTCTGTAGATATTATGTATGTTGAAGTAAATCATTAAAATCATGTTGAATTTCAATCATCCCTTTATATAACGTATATATTGTACAAGAACAATTTGATAAGCCTGAATATACATTACTATATATTTAAATGCCTTGTAACAAGCACAGTGACATCTCATTTATGCCTCTGTGTAACAGTTATCAATAAAGTACTTTTGATCTGTGATTACATGATATATGCTTTATGTACATAGGAGGAGTAGTTATGTGATATAATGTACATAAATACCAGGAAAATAAAAATAACATAGAACATACAATGACTACAGCTTATTTAATAAAAACTATATTATTTTGCCTTAACTAAAGATCATTTAACTATAGTGGAGCACACATCTCCATGAATTTGTAAGGATTGCAAGCACTAGTTAGTTTCAATTCTGTCTCTGTCTCTGGAGGCCCACGTAGCCACAATCTGTCTCTGTAGTAGTTGGCACATGACAAGAATTCTCGCTCATTGTACCTTTTCACTTCTATTGGTATAAATGGGTCCACATGTTCAAAGCCCTGTGAAGTAAGAATATACCTAGTAGATCCAAGAAGGGTATACAATCTAACTTTATCTATTCATGTTTATTAATTAAAAATTCATTTTAAATAAATTATTTCATCGCTATAACAGTTGATAATGGAATTCTTCAATAATGTGAGAATTTATATTTTGATTTCATTAGTGTTTGATCAAAAGATTTGATACATACCTTTTTAAACAATAAATATTTAGGGAAATAAGATTCTTGATGGTCTTCAGGAACAGCAAGTTGATCTACTGTTAACACAATTACTCCATTGGTCTGCAAAATGAATAAGATGTGGAATAAAACTTTGTGTGACAAGTAAGTTAACATTATGAAGGAAATTCTAAAATCATACCCAGTCGTTTTTAGTAAGTTCCATAATAGATGAGGTAAGAGATACTTCTTCAGGTTTTACTTTCTTCTTTGTAGGTGTGTGAAGACGAGTCAAAGGGTAGAAAAAACTATTAAAACCATCAATGGCGACAAAGGTTTTACATCTGTAAATTATATACAACATATAAATGAAGAAAACCCATGAAAAGCTATTTAATGCTTCGGACCTATTGAACAAATGGTATGTGACTGACTGCTGAGCTTCAAATTGTATGCAAACCCACAAGCAAAAAATCGAGTTTATCAAGTAGCTAGTGTACTTTCGTAATCGCCGACTGTATCAAACTGTCACCGTAGATTTGCTGCAAAGCAGCAAGTGGTTGAATGATACTTCATGTGAAACTTTACATTTATATTGTAGTATCACTCTGTCTTAAATATATAGGAGGCAAACAGTCAGTCGCAACCTATTTACCCAGTGTGTCCGTAGCCTAAGTAATGGAATTTAAAGCATACATAGAACTAATCATTTGAACAAATATGTTGTAAAATGATTTCATGTTTTCGTTCAATTAAATTCAAAATTAAGAAATACTTGCTTTTTATTGTTAGACAGAGTCTTGATTTCGTTAACGAGGGCATCGATGACGTCGCAAGCAAACTTAACGCGCGCGATGCCGTGTTCTACCAGTTCCATCAGTGGCGCATCTATCTCCGTCTTCTCACGCTTACTCCATACGTATTCCCTCGAAACACGTAACTGTAAACGTAAACATAATTACAATAAATAAGTATCGTGCTAGTTATATTATTTGTAATATTTTAATTTAATATAATTTTTTTAGATCCCTTTCAAGCAAATTTATATTTAATGGACTAGTGTGATCAGTTTTTCATCCATCACTTAGAGCAATCAGCTAAAGCTTATTAAACTTATTACATTTAATACAATAATTTACAGTAAAAAATATCTAAATTTAAATAATTCCCTGCCATATCAAATTCTCAATTTCTTTGAAGATATTTATTTATTTAAAAGTAAACCAAGACTATTTCATACGAGAATTACGCACATCTGCAGATTTGAGTTGGGCTTGGTTCTGCATCTTGAAATGCAGCAGCCACGCAGCTGCATCTAGTGGCAGGTCCACCATCCCTTCACGCGTTTGTGAGTTTGACATTTCTTTATGTCGTGGCACACGTCGCAGCCATTCCGATACTGAATTTTACCAAAAAGGTATAGATTAATGAATTACATACTTAGACCTAGTATATATATTATTATTATATTTATACTAAATTTTATAGGTGAGATCTATTCAGGAGTCATTTTCTCAAAATATAGTGGAAAATATATGTTAAAGCATTTTTCAAACAGTTATTATATATATATATATATATATAACATATTAAATATGAAATATCAGAACTGATAAAACTTATCCCTAATACACAAAACTTGTATTCTACTGTGTTGTATGCTTAATTCAGTAGAGTAAAATAATTACCCAGTATTTATAATCTTACCCCATGGCACATGAACAATCAAATAGCCATCTTCATATGCATAGTGCAATAGGTGTGCAAGCGTCAGAGACTTTCCTGTTCCCTTTTCACCATCTTGGAAATTGGTTCAGGAATATTCATCTAATAATACATTAGAACTGAATCTGTCTATAAAGAACTCAAGATTAATTTATGGAACAAGGGCAGGCATTGAAATATCTTATGACCAACACTGCTTAGCCCCTTGTCTTTAGAGTTAAGGCCATAGTCCGCCTCATTGACCAAGTGCGTATTGACAGGATTCACACGCCTTTGAGCATATTAAGATGAACTATTGTTTGTATAGTATGTTAGAGATAATTAATAGATAATAAATGCAAATCGTTTTGAAAAAGTAGAGGCGCACGCGTCCTGAATTCGAACTCGAGCTTCCTGTGGGGGAGACCAAAGTACTAATTACAAGACTACGATTATATGCAAAATTCTCAAAAGGATACAAAGGACATATCTGACTGCTGGTTTATTTAAGTCAGAATGTTTAATGCATTCCATGATATTCAGTGCAGGCTGCCGCACCATGATCGCCGTCTCAGTAAAAGTTTTTGTCTGCTTCTTAAAACTTTTAGGGAAACCTCCATGCCCATACAACTGTTTGACTATATCTTTATCAATGGGGTAGAACATGCCTACTTGGTTTTCATTATGTTGAGACTAGAAAAAACAAAATGATTTCAATAAGAACAAAAAGTGTTAGTACGTTTTCGTAATATTAGTATTAATATTTATAATGTCAAAAAGAGAAACCAAAATAATTTTAACAGCATAACTAGAAAAAACAAATTACAGGAGACACTTCTGTGGTTCTGAACGATACTGCCTGCGAATATCGACGACAAAATTGCCTCAAATTACGAGATAACATTTTGTTTCGGTATAAAATCAATAATAATTTAGATAATATGTTTAGTTTCACTGAAGAATAACCTGAATATTAATTAATTGATAACACAACATAACCTAAAAATTTATATGTCAATTGTCATTATTATAATTTTGACTTTTTTTTTTGTGCCCAGACAAAGGAAAAAGGGTTACCCTCCATAGTTCCTATAATATCGATCATTCGCACTGCGCTTGTCAAGCGTTATACGAAAAAAAATAATACAACAATATGAAAAATAGCAAATTGTTTGCAACTATTTAATGTAAACTGCAACCATGGAAACCTAAAACTAATATTAAATAAAATAGCATATCCGAGTTGGGTAAATTACTAATGTATTACTCTAAGAATTCTGATAAAATTTGTCATTTATTAGAGCCTTGTCTTTTCTTGAAAAAAAACGTCTGGTTGCTACTGTTTAACCCTATATTACTTATATGAACTCGATAGTGCAGTAATGCGCTTGCATGGTGTAGCTTATAAAGTTCATCCAAAATATACCAAGAAATAATATTTTGTATTTTGATATTCTTATAATCCAACCGTATAACGACTTTAATAGTAGTATTTAAATTAACCTGGGTGAGTTAACTGTTGCTTTAGGGATGTAGTGAGTGGTAGCGTTAATCTGGCAAAAGAAATTTTATTGTATTTAAATTATGAAATCCGTTATGTAGTCAATGTTATAACACGCCATGTACAGTACTAAGGATACATCTATGAAAGGCAAAAATAGGAGTATAAATAACTATACATTTTGAAATTGATTATATTTATACTGTATTACGTTTAAACCAGTATTATTTAATAATTGGGTTAAAGATGAGTATTTTTAATAGATAGACACAGGCAATCTATATATGTAGTACATTAATAACAATTGCATAACAAGAGATTTTCATTTTATTTTGGTACAAGTTAAGTTTCATTTATTAATTGTTACTAGTCGAAATGTAAGCATGATTATATAATACATTATTTACCCAGCAATGGGAGTAGTAGTACTAGTATAAGTAATATAGTAATTAGTACTACAGTATTGTAGACATTGAAGTAATTTATTAATTATCACCTATCAAATGAATGATAATAATAAATTAAATACAACTATGCAGATTAAATGTGAACTTTCCTTATAGTAAATATCTCAAATAGGTACTTTTAATAAGTACTTATTCCTTTAATTGTTGTCTTCTCTTTTTAAACAAGCTCATAGGTTTTACATACTGGTTTACAGAATTATCACTGACATCAACTTTTTCAACAACATCTCCTACCACTATTGTATTATTAAAACTGGAATCTTGATGTACTTCATCTTTGTCTTTTTCTTGTTTTTCTATTACACTATGAATTGTTTTGGATGTAACTGGTGAAACATCAATTTTTTTCTTTTTTAATATTGATGTCTTTTCACCATTGAACAAACAGGGGTATGCTTCATATATATCACTAGGCTTTGTGATTCCCTGTTGAGGATCATAGGGTGCAGAGGATGGTTCTACATCAGAATGTTTAAAGGTCATTTCAAATGTTTCACTATCATCTTCATCAGCAAATGAAACTGATTTTTTTGGTTGGTTATCAGGATTATTCACTTCTTCAGGGACTTCGATATCATCATCATCATCTCATGCAAGCATTTCTTCTAAACTGTAAAGAAATGATGTTTTGTAAGTAGCAGTATAAATAAAATAAACATATTAAGCTAGCGTATTATTACAATGACTAAGTAAAAAACACTAAAGAATTCATAAAAAAATATAGGTGTAATAACTTTGAATTGAACCTACAGGGCAATTTCATCTTCTAGCTCTTCAAGTTCTTCCATATCATCCAATCTTTTCATCAAATCCTCTTCAGTTTTACTTCTTCTTTGTCTAGCTCTTATTTCTGCCACCAACTTTTTTAAATCATTATGTCTGTTAACCACTAGTTCAAATAGTTGTAATTTTGAAGGTTGTGGATAGATTTTACTCCTATTTCTGTAATCTGCTAAGTATACTTCATTTGCTATCTTAGAATCATTATCTCCATTGTGTCGTTCTTCCATTACAACATTAACTTCACCATCACCATCAGTATCTGCATCTGCTATGGCAGGACAGGCTCTTGGTGTTTGCCCATCATGTTTGTCTAATTCATTTTGCAATTCCTCTTGCAACTCTAATTCCTCTAGTCTGTTCCAAAGCTCCTCATTTGACATCTCATTTACAGATGCTGATTCTTCTTTATTTTTCTTGAGGTTATATTTCCTCATATTTTCTCTATGCAATTTCCTCCAAATTTTATCCTCCTCATCTGTTACAACTTCAATGATATCATACCCTGCCTCATCATAAATTGCTTGTTTACTGAATGATAATTGATTTTGTAAGTAATCTCTTTCTTTCTTTAACAATTCCAATTTGGATTTTGCATCTGACAAAGTAAAAAAGAAAATTGACCTTAAGTATAAATAAAAAAAATATTAATTATTATATTTATTATTACTAGCTGTTGTAAACTAAAAATATATTTATAAGATAAAGTAACTATTATTTATAAGATGACAAGAAAGTTCATACATGAATAAAAAGTTGAAAAAATAATTTTTTGATTTATATTTGGAGTTTTTTTATGTTAACAGCCGACAAATGTGCAGACGAGCCACCTGATGGTAAGTGGTCACTGTCGCCCATGGATATCAGCAAGACCAATGGTGTTACTGATGCCTTGTCGGTCAGGAAATGAGAAGGTAAGAAAGAAAGTACTGGCTCTCAAGCCCCCAGCCGGAACACGACGAGTCGTTTGGCGGCTGTTTCAAGCATGAGGGTCATAGCTAGCCAGATAGGCTTCAGGCATTAACAACGTAATAATAATACTAATAATATAATCCTTATGCAACATCTAACCACCAAGCAGGCTGGCTTCTGTCGCCTCTTACGACACCCTGTTTTGCCAGTATGAGATGAGATGAGGCCAGTATACAAGGCCGTTCCAGTATGGTTAAAAATAATAATATTATAAGTTCACCTTTGATTCTGTGTTGTTTCAAGGCTTCTGCCTGGTTTACAGAACATTTAGCGAAATAGTCTGCGCCGAGTGCTACAGTGACCTCATTTGTGTGCTTCAGTTCGCCCCGAAACAATATCTTGTTACCAATAGGCACTAATACTGGCAGAGTCAACTTTTCAGAGAAAACGTTGAGGTCTAGCGCTTCCAAGTTCTGCAGATAGCTTTCCCAGAAAAGTATATTTTTTTCATTTTCAGACAAAGTCTGGAGTGAAAATAAAAAAAATTGTAAACCTTCAAGAAAATTGATAAATAACAAGTGCATCAAGAACTGCCTTTATTATGCAAACCTTTTCGTAGACATTATGAAGCAAATCCATATTCATGTTTAAATATTCAAAAGTCGATTGTTATTATTTTATAACTATAATAATAAAATTTAAATGTAATATATATAAGGATACATGAAGATAATTTTTTAGTCAACAAACTTTATGTCTTGGTTAATTACTTTATTCGAGTCGCAGAGTACGTAGTACCACAGCTTACTATTATTGTATCTAGCTACTATATACAAATGTACTCTGTGCTAGCTATGTAGTACTAGCACTTTTATTATCTTACTTCGTTTTCGTACAGATAATGTAAGTAATCCAAAATTTATGTTAAGCCTTATTTGTCAGTCATATTTGATTCAAACATTTTAGGTACTTACAATGATTTATGATAATATCGCATTTTGTCAAAAAAATATATTAGTGCTGTTTTTAATACTGGCCACAGTGTTATGCGGGCAACACTAAAAATAAATATATAAAAATCTCTCTCGATGCGTTAGGATGGCTGAAGAACGTTTAGTTCGTATGCTTACGGGTAATTAAAGAAAGTGTTGTAAAGTTGTTTAATGTGATTATACCAATTAAGTGCAGTGATTGTTTTATTTGGTTCCGTTAGGGTACACCGGGAGACTAAGTTTTCAGAGTATACACTGCTTCATATAATATTATTTATTACTCTTTAACACAGACAGCAAAGTCTACTTGCGCTCCTAATAATGGTGGGCGATCATTAATGATAGATAATAATGGAAAAATTTTCATAATCGAATAACGTTAAATAGTAACTAGTAATGGTTACAATGGAGATATCTTCCAACATCGAATGATTTCATTAGTATATCTCATAATGTTTATCGCTATTCCTAAATACTGATTGAACTGGCTGTACCATTGTACAGGCACTAAGTAGAAAACGTGAAAAACCAGGTCTAAACGAAAATCTAATATATTCTAAGACGATTTGATGCAGATATAGATTTTTTTATTTATATTTGTTATTACTTTTTCACTTTTTAATGTAGGTAAGTAAGGTACTATATTGTATGTATTTAACAAATGCCAACACCAACTGATTTTGGCACATACGTCAAAATTTTGAGCAATGATATCAACACGTCAAATAAACTAAAAAAAATTACTGTTTAGTGACTGTTGCGACCATTATGTCTGTGATTGTATAAAAAGGAAATTGCAATTTACGTGAAAAATCATAACAACGAGAAGTACTATTTGTGACAATGAGCGAGAACTCTTCTATTTTGCATGAGCTTTATGTATTTTCGGAATGGAAGCCGGAACCAGAATATTTGGTAAAATTTATAGAATTGTATTTGCTGGATGTTTTTTCAGTATTTTTTGATTTAGGATTTTTTTTTTATTTCAGCAAAAGCCGGATAATATTCTACCCGAAAGATTGTCAGCTTTGTGGCGTTGGGTAAAGTTTTTTGGGGCAAAAAAAAGTTTAATTGATAGCGTAAATGCGTAAGTGTTTATATAAATATTGTTTCTCATGAACTTAAATGTTATCAAACCAAAACTATCCAACCCAATTTAAAAATGGAAATTTAATATGTAATAAGTTGCAGTGGTCAATTAATTTATGTCTTACTTAGATATGGTTACTTTAGTTCATTAGTAAGGTCCTGATCCAGTTATATTTATCACATCAGAATAAATAGTTCAAAGTACAATTATTACCCTATAAACGAGTTCTCATATTGACATGCTTTTTTTTTAATAATTTTTTAATGACCAGTCCACTTGATATAAGTTATAACATTAACTCATGCTCAAATGGCTCACATGTCTGGTCTCTTTCTCATTGACTCACATTTGTGCTGGGTTTGGAAGACCATAGTGTGTAGTCATTTTATTAAATATATGTTAAATGCTTTTAGGTTAAATTAAATTTTATTTGAAGGTCAATCATTAGGGTATTTATTATTTAGTGTTTAAACCTTATGTCTGAGCTATTTGCAGTTATTTTAATGTTAGTGATGAATGGTTTAATTGTAATCTGTTTATGTTACTATAATGAGTTTGATTATCTTTATATTACAGGTACAAAAAGAAACTGCAAAAATGGCAGATAGCTTTGGGTGATGAAGGCAAAGTAATTGCTGTAGTTACAGATAATATATTGGAGATAAGAACTAAACGCTCTGAGTATGCCACTATAGCAGCCAGGACCACAGGTCATTATTCCACTTTAAAGATTCAACATCAAAACAATGACAATGCGTGATAAATTTTTTGCATTTCTTTATCAGTGGCCCGAGATCCATATTCCCAGTGGCGAAAAGTTGTTTGGAGTCCGGACTGCTCCTTCATTGTGTTAGCCTATGGAAATGGAATTGTTAGTTTTTTTGATCTAACAGCTTCAAACCTCTTTAACATTCCTTTTGTAAGTATAAGTGGATTTTTAATACATATATGGATGCTTTAAGCACATGAAGTCAATGTAGCATTATATACAGCTTAACTGATCAGAAAACCAATTTAAAAAAGATCATACCAGTACACTAGTAATTGATGTATGTACAATGTATTAAGGTACTGTGGCTGATGTAGATGGTCAAACAGAGTGAAAATGCTCTTTGATGAATGCTGTTAGCAGTTACCTTGGTATATCTTAACAATAATTAAATTAACATAAGGTTGAGGAAAAAAATGATAAGAAGTTGGTTGTTTTAGGAATGCTCAAGGCCTGGTGGTTTGGAGTGCACAGACACAACTCATGCGGTTGCATCTATTATTTTTATGCCGCTTCGAGTTAAGGACCCAAAGTGGTGAGGAAATAGTTTCCTTTCGTATCATATTAGTTGTTTTCATTGATAGTAACATAAGATGTAATGTACGACTGATGTTCCTTGGTGCTATGTAAATGACTAATGTTTCTATTGATGTTTTATCAGTTATTTGATAATAAATAACCATTTATAATTAATTATATGATTAAATTAATGCATAAAATCAACAGTCTTGAAAGTTGTGAAGTTTTGAATGTCTTAACTTAATTAAATTATGCTATTGTATTATTACTTTCATAATGAGTGAATTTTTGAAGGTAGACTGGATGTAGATGATTATTATGATGGATGTTTTTTATTAAGCATCCTGATTGTTATTGTTCTATACGTCATTCAAAATAAGAATGTTTGACCCTTGGATTTGTTGCTAACATTGCAGAGTTTAAGGCCTTATAAGTTTGTGACCGTATTGGTGTGGTCTAGAATGCTGACTCCAATCCCATTCTGACAGACCAGGGTGTCATAAGAGGCGACAGTCGCTGGCCTGCTTGGTGGTAGGGCTTTGTGTAAGGATTATTGTTGAGAATTTGATGTTACGTTTTCGCGTATCTTGAATTTAGTTACACGGTAAATAAAACTGAAGCTTATAAATTGTTTAAATAATATATATGTATGTAACAACTCTATATGAAAAATAGTTTTTATTTTTATCACAATCTATTCTCTTAACAACAACCATTTTTCTTGTTTTAGGAACACAAAATTTTTCTACAAATATGATTTTGTGCCAGTATGCTTTACAATTATATTATCAATCTCTTGCTTGAGTCAACGGACAAAAAACTCGTAGGGTTCCGACTCGGCCGATAGCCAACCGATAACGCATCAGTGGTCATCATCCACGAACGACGACACTTACAATCGCACGGCTCGTTTGATCGTTTGTTCGCTATTTACATAAAAAAGGGTTCGATTTATAATCTTCTCTATGTGTCCTACATCATAGATGGACGCGTGCAGTGGGCCGCTAAGGGGTTGAAACCAATTAAAAACTGTGTAACGTCTCGGCAGGAACTGGGAGGTGTTGATTGTTTCGTTCGACGGCCTGCTACGCGCGTTCCTAGTGTCGCAGACGGACGGCTACAAGCTGCATAACTCGTTTCGTTTCCCGGGCGGCGTGGGCGCCGTCACCTACTGCAACCCGCACAATACGCTGTACGTCGCCGGCGTGCCTCACCGACCTATCAAGGTATCTCATTTAAATCGATCGCAATCGAGTGCGTTAGGAAACTCTGGTGGTCAATTCCACGAAGATCGTAATGGTACACCTGTTATTCTAATGGTTACAATTTGTTAGTACCTTTTTGCTTTTACCGCAAGAATTTGTTTACAAAAATATTGCCACCTATCTATTATTGTCCTGGATGATTCGCAGATATTGTAAAAATGCCATTCAGCTAAGCTGCTGAGAAATGTTGTGATCGAACCGTGCACAGGACGGGCAGGCGCCGCTGGCGGCGGGGCTGACGGCGTGGCGCACGCTCAACGACGAGCCGCACTATAAGCTGTCTGTGGTGTCGGACGAGCTCGAGAGCCAGCTGGCTAACAACGCCTACAAGTTCTACATACCGTTCGTGAGCTCCAAAAACGCCGTAAGTGATGACATTTACTTCAAGGGAAAAACCACTCGATAGGTTGGTTTAGGAATACAGTGGCGCCATCTCTCATCGTAGTATAGGAATAACAATACTAGGATGGCAACATCGTGTACCGGTTTATTGTAACTAATTAATTTATGTCGAGAATCAATCGAAGCTTCAACGAATCTGTCGTCGTCAGGACTTCATCATCCGGATGGAGGTGTCACCTGACCACTCGCAGTTGGTGTGTCTGCACTGCAGCGGCGACGTGTCGCTGTGGCGGCTGCCGCGGCTGCGGCTGCAGCGCCGCTACCGGCTGCACGAGCAGCCCGGCTACAACTGCCGCAGCCCGCTGGTGCCGCCGACGCCCGACAAGGACCCCGCTGTCTTTAGTCCCATAGACGTCGACTGGTGGAGCAATCAGGTTAGCGATTTTGGCGCTCGTTTGTTGGAATTGGACTTGTTTTGGCATATTTAATGTGAAATACATTTTAACGCAATCGAATATATCGAATTAATTTGCAGGAAATAATTTTGTCCCGACAATGCGGGGCGGTGACAATCTGCCGGACCGAGGACATGGTCAACATACTCGGTCAGCAGCCGGAATTTTTGCAGGGGTCACCGCAGGTTAGTTTATTTTTATACCATTACAAATTAATTTCAATCGCCAGATGTTAGTACGATTGAGCTAAATATTTTAATTTATATTTATTTTTAGATCACACGCGCCTACGACGGTACATTTATGGCCTTGGAATGCGAGTCGAATGTACTGCCGGCGAAGCGATCTCGAAGTGACGATTCGGTGAGTTCATGACGACGGGACCCTACGGCCTGCCTCCTGCGCCATGCACCGCTCACGGGTCACGTATTGCGTCAACGTTGGCGGGCCGCTGCAGGACGCGTGTAAAACATTCTAGAATTATATAAATTACTGAGTAAATATATAGCGCATTATTAAACGTGAGATATTATTAATCTGGTAGATTCTTTTGGATACACTTTGGTATTATATATTGTCACGTTCACTTCACCGTGTCTTCATCGTTACACGGCTGTTGTGTATTTTGTTTGACGTTGGTTTGTTCTGAATGAGTCCACATTATAATTATGCAGAATTTCAAATTTATTGTGTCTAATATTTTCATATTGCTCCATATACCTTAGCAATGTACCTACAACAAAATATGAAGAAAAACAAGAATGTCAAAATCCATTAATAAAGTAGACATACTATACTAAGACGGTACCATTAATCGAATTGAACTTTGAACTCGAATTTAACTATTGATTGAAAAGGTATCGATAGCTTTGCGTAATAATCGAGCATGTGTTTTTGGGTATAAGTGTAAATTGGCCCGGTGCCCCAGATGGAGGTGGCGACGGTGGAGGAGGAAGCGGAGCGCGAGGCGTCGGCGTTGGAAGCGTGCCGCGAGCTGGCCAAGTGGGTGCTGTTCGCCGTCACCGACCTGGAGGCGTTCCAGCCGCGCCCGCGCCGCGTCACCGTCGTGGCGCGCGTGTACCGCCTGCTCGCCGTCAGGAGCACCACGCCCGCGGAGCTCTTCGCCAGACAGGTGAATCGCCACTAACATACCACTTCTAACACACTTGGTGGCGATAATATATTACGTTACGTTTCATTTCACATCACTCGTGTGAGTGGATGTCGTGAGGGTGGTGATGATAACGTTGATCATAAAAATTTGTTTCAACAACTAACGAAGTGTAAGTTACTATGCGTGTATATACTTACATACTTGAAAAAAAAATGAAATTAGAAAGGGTTAGAAATTACTTGAGGTATATTATTTCAGTAAATAAAAAGTTAAATATATATATTTGTGACTGATACTTGTGATGAGCAGTAAATTTTTAGATTGTTTCCTTAGAGCCAAATAAGGGATAAATGAAGCTGTGTGGATATCAAAAGCAGTGGAAGCGTAAGAAAACGATTACTTTAAAAAAAAGTATTATCAGTGTCGCGGTACATAGACACCTAACAGCACACGCACGTTACGTGTATGTTACGCAACACACGCGTACGAATGACATGAGCGTGGAGATTACATGAATTTTTTTTTATGAAGGTGGATTTACCCTACAATGTCAGAAAATTTTGGAATTTGTATAGAAATTATAGGTATAGTAAATAAAGTACTAATATCACGCTCAAGAAGTTATCCATAACAATCTATTTATGAAAACAACAGTTAAATTTCCTCACATAGATCGAGAGTGGCAGATACCCGGAAGCGCTGGCGCTGGCAGCCACGTACGGGCTGGACAGCGACCTCGTGTACCAGCAGCAGTGGCGCAAGAACCCTGTCTCCACCGAAGCCATACAACAATACCTGGTAATGTATATACTCCTAGCTTGATACCTACCCCATCCTTGACGGTAGTGGACCCTGCACCCTGAGGTCACTAGATATCGTAGTGAATTGTAACATAAATAAATAAACATTCACACAATTTCACATCCTCACTAGGATTATCTGTGTGCAGGTGGCCTGGACACGTACAGTTATATCTAAAGTTGTTTAGTTTAAATTAGGGATGTGATTATGTTGGAGCGACTAGTGCATGTGGCCGTGTGGCCCTGTTTGACGCACTCAGAGCAAGGTGGAGAAGAAGATCTGGGCGGTGCACCAGTGCGTGGACCGGCTGCCGGAGAGCCTGCCCGCGGCGCGCGAGCTGCTGCAGTTCGGCCTGCGCCTCACCAACGAGAACATACTTGAAGGTAACTCGCACCGGCGGGACTGCGGGCCGGCTCTCCGTCCGGTGGACGCCCGCGAGGTTTAACATCGCCGGTGTCGACTTTAGAATCATTAATTACTAGCGACCCGCCTCGGCCGTGCGCGGGTGCGGTTTACTTAACAAGAAAATGAAGAGGGTGTTTAACGAATAATTATTAAGTATTTAATTATCTATACAGATAATAAAATTGTAACTGATCGCTTTCTGTGCTTGAACGATATATGAGAAAAATATTCTAGACCGCCCCAATACGGCCAATAATAAAATTTTCAACCTGAACGAAGTCGGGGTGTAGAGTTAGTTTATTATATTAATACTGATGATAAAACTGTAACTGTTTGTTGACTAGTACCTTTATAACTATTTGTTTCATCGTCGTGACGATCGATAATTGTCTGTACGCACACCGTAATCACCGCCAGAAATAAACAAGGACAAGGCGGAAGGCGGCGTCAAGTCGCTGCAGGAGGTGACCCCGGGCGACCTCAACGCGTACACCGGCGAGCTGCTGCGCTGTCGGCACGTGATGCTGTTCTACCGGCAGCGGCTGGCGCTCTACGAGGTTACTGCCCCTGCACGCCCCAGATCTATGTCGCTCTCCGCTCAGTTCAGATATTTCATACAAGTTTTAAATCAGCATTAACCCGCACAGCGACAACCCGAGGTTGCAATTTAGATGGCGTGTGGCGCCTCCCTGCACATGTATGGTATATTTAAACTTATATACCGTATACGTAAAGTGTACGGGACGTGATGTGAAACTTGTCACACTGTGCACTGTCTGTGATCGGAGATCGGACACGTGGCGTCAATAAGGTAATTCAATTTACAATTGGATAGCAGTAATAGCTCAAAAACGTCATTATTGATCTAAACTATCTCGGAACAGAACGAGTGGCGTCGGAATTATATTTTCTACTCGTGGCCTTGAAATTTCACACTTAATTCTCGTGTAATCAAATCGCCGTCCAAGAAGTTTTGCTTCAAAAAAGTATCCAATTCAAAAAAGTAGAAATATCCAAAGAGTAATCCAAAATCCACACCATCACCACCCGATGTGGTTAACACTAACCAGACAACAACAGACTTGCCCAACGTACGTCCACGTTGTCGCTTCTCCCATCGAAGTGTTCACACATTGAGGCATTGTGGTATGATAAGATGACTTTACTGTCATTGCGTCATTGCTCGTGCCTGTAAATGTTCCGGCGCCGCTTTCACTCGTGAATAGTCCTCAAAAGGGGGTTTCAGCAATAAAAAACTTAGTTTCAAAATTGAACAAACGATGCGTGTTTTATCC
>DWPT01001241.1:0-19365 GCA_018251895.1 Agathymus mariae mariae
TTGAAGGCCACAAGGCTAAAACCAATAACGGGTGGTGTTTAGTGGGTAGGCCCCTAGGTTTTACGGGAGTCCCACATGACCAGCGCAGCCGGCTGCGCTGGTATGCATGAGCATTCACCACACCCCTCCCACGCTTCTCGGAGGGTAGCACTCTCTCTATATGGGCACAAAAAAAAGCTCGCTCGAGCATTAGTCTGGTCGTCTAAGAAGCGGAGCACACCACCGGAAAAACTTAAGTAAATTTATTACTATAATGTTGTTAATCTAAATTAATGTCAAGTTGTACGAACTAATTAATGTTATGTTGATAATATGTCACTTTATGGAAATTAATTGATATTATATTGTTATGTTATTATGCCAATCTATATAAATTATTGAAAATAGATTGTATAATTGTATTAAAAGTATTATTATTTTCATGTTGATGAATAAAACTATATTACACTGTTACTACATATTTTCGTATCTTTAAATAAACATCAATTTTATCACCTTCCTTTATTTAATACATATCTACACATAATTTCCCACTTCACAAGTGGGATATCGCGTGCCTCCAAATTAACATTTGTATTGTATTTTCTAGGAAAAGATGGACTGTGAACAGATTGGAAATCTTCTCAAGACGATCCGGGGTGCTGTCTCCACAATACACCATAAGGACGACGACATTGACCTGCCAATGTTTGATCCGGACAAAACGGACTGCGGAGCTGCTAGCTGTTGCGATAACATCGAGACCCTCGCCGCAAAAATGAAGTGGAGAAGTATGAAGACAGCAGCTACAGCCGGTTTTCCCTCCTGAGTTCTGCTTTGATATGGTTCGAATCCTGGGTCCACCTGAAGGCAGATTCTGAGAAAAGCTTCTTATTGATATCATCAGTACTTATTCTCTAAGGAAAACCCTAACCGAAAAGCTTAGTAAGGCGGAATTATACACCTCTGACTCGGCAGATTCTAACGGCGAATACGCCAGAGAGAAAATGAGATTACTTCGTATGGGTTACGATTGCATTAACCGTGTTTTTACTATTGATGAGGTACAAAACTACAGGGCTATTTAATCGAGTGCTCTGCATTATATTTTTGCTCAGACTCTATCTGAAGTATGTAAACTGGCATACGAGAAGTCGATAAAAAATGGAAAAGCATTTCATGATAAGCGGCACGATACTAAAATGGAAGTAAAAAATGGTTGCTGGATTTTATTAAAATAACTGACACTAAGCTAACACCCGAGCGTCTCTTTAAGGTGCCCTCAAGCAAAGTCTGTTGCAGGTCTCTCAGTTTCAACGAACATAATGTAAGTTTTTTGATAACCTTGCTGACGTAATGGATAGGTAAATTTATACCAAGCCAAAAGATATCTAGAATATGGGTGAGAAAGGGGTGACCACTGTCCAAAAACCTAGCAAGATTTAGCTCAAAAAGGAATGAAACAAGTAGACGCAGTAACCTCAGCATAACATGGAAGATTAGTAACTGTTGCTATTGCGATTGATTCAAAAAACAAATCAAGCCAACAGTTGTTACTGCTCAACAACTATACTTTTTTCTATCCAAGCTTTAGATATTTGTAATAAAATTTAAATAGTACTGCTGTCATTGCACATACACATACATGTTGACCTTTAGATAAAGCACAATTTGGACCTTTAAAAAATTTGTTTAAAAAAGTTGTTTTCATTTAATAATTTTTAGGTGCAAAATTGCAAAATATATGACGCTCACTAGGCCTACCTAGGAAATTGTTAATTTCCTGTGACGTAAATTATGGATGGCCCCTAAGTTGTTATAGGAAGAAACGATCCCTGAAGAACGGTGCAAAAGTACGCTGGTGCCCATCTTTAAAAATAATAGAAACTTGCACATTGTGTTCGTCAACCTGGAAAAGGCGTACGACCAAGTTCTTTGTGGGATTATATGGTGGGCTCTGAAAGAGAACGGTGTGCCAGGGAAGTATGTGGAGTTGATTCGAGCGATGGACAATTAACCTAAAATCCACATACGGAAAGAGGCACCTTGGTATATGCTGTTTGCCGACGACATTCTTTTTGTTGGTGAAAATGGAACTGAAGTCTAGTGTAGACTCGAAAAACGGTAGCACAGGCTAAAAAGTGCCGACTGACAATCAGCAGAACCATAAAAGAATATATGTTCTGTGATTTCGGCGGTCTTTTTGGTTTTGAGCCATTGCGCTAGATAGTGGGACTCTATCACTTTGCACGGATTTCCGGTACCTAGGTTCCCTAATACGATACAAGCCAATGACGATATAGACCGCGCTGTGGATCGTCGAATCAATGCAGGGTGGATGAAATAGCGGCAGATGAAATTCCGGCATCCTACGGCTTATTTTTGGGTTCTTTGCCGGCCTTTAATTTTTATAATATTTTCGGACGATCATGAACATGTTTTGGAGTTTGCTTAAATCATAATTTGAAGAGATGGCTTGCGGTTGACGCCGGAGGACAGACGCTGATAAGAATGCCCTGTACGTTTTCATAGCCGTTATCTACATAGGAGATTAAACAGTAAGTCATTGCACTCTAACTATAAGACCAGGCTCAACGAGATGGTCTGCTTTGTAAAATCAGTGTCAAATTTTTAATTCACTCAAGATGACATAATAAGTTTTACAAGTTTACGCAACGGATTAAATAGTGGTTTAGTTTTGTTTTTGTTTTGGTGAGAATCATTAGTCGATTGAGACCGGTAGCTAAGCTTTCGGATGAGGAAGTGTTTAGAATACTAGGAGAAAGTGATGAAGAAGAAAATCTCGTGACCGCTTTGGAAGATTCAGAGAGTGGTAAATTACCAAATGAAGATATTGAACCATTGGAATATATCAGGGAGTATGTGTATGAAAATGATTTTAGGGAATTGCTTGTCTTGCCGTTTTCTTCTACATCTGTTGTATTGTAACCACCTTGCTTATCCTCGCCTAAACGAATTTTGCCACCATTATTTCATGATAAACCTGCTATGCTTTCATTGCCAACGGTTGAGGAAGCTTTTTTCGATCATCCTAGCGTGCATGAACGAGCTCCAACGCATAGGCTATCTAATTATTCAACTTCTTTTCACGATAAAACCAAACTCTCGCATCACACGTTGGAAAGACGTTTCTGCAGATGAAATGCTAAAGTTTATTGGCATTTACTTGTTTACGGGACTTGTTGATATCTCAACAACTGAATATTACTGGAAGAAACACAGATTGTACTTTCATACAATTCTTCACGAAATTTCAATGTCTTACGACAGATTTTGCCTCATGCTAAGATGTTGGCATTTTGTAGATAACACTGGTGATCGGAAAATACAACCTCTTACAGATAAAGTCATAGAAAACTCGCGAAAAATTTGTACTTACGGAGACACTGCTGCTGTTGATGAATCTATGGTCAGCTACTACTGGTAACGGACAATTATTACACCAGCGTCCCACTAGCAAGGTACCTGAAAGAACACAGAACAGACTTTTGTGGAACAGTGCGGAAAAACAGGAGAGAACTTCCCGTCGATGTGGTGAATGCAACCCTAAGAAAAGTGAAATTGCTGCCAAGCAAAATAGTTTTGTAACTGTGTTTAAATGGAAGGACCAACGAGATGAGCTTGTTACGTCCACATGTCATAATCATGAAATGCAAATGTCTACTGGATTTAGATCAATTTTGAAGCCGAAAATAGTGCAGGAGCATAATCGTGGCAAAAAAGGGATCGATATAGCAGACCAGCTCGCCAGCTACCATTCACCATTACGCAAAACTTGTTTCTGGTACAAAAGAATTGCTGGCGATCTGATGTCGATTTGTGTGATTAACGCAATATTGATTTACAAAGACCTGAACTCACAAAATAAAACGACTGCTGAAAGGCCACGAATAATTTATTAAACGGCTACTGACCATTCACGTTCCTGCGCCTTCTGAAGGGTTACTAATACTACGTTCGTCTAGGTCCAGCCTGTCAATTGAATCGGCTGGAACTTCTAGATCCTGCCATATCCTAACGAAAATTCCGAGACGTGATGCAAAACGAAGCTATAGGAAACGTTGCACTGGTTGCTACAAAGTTTTGGTTGGAGAAGGCCGTACACCAGCGGAGGCAGCTCGCAAGCCAAAAAATGACGGATATGGGGAGTGTCTGGCGTGCCAAAAAGCTTTTTGTCTGAATTGTTTTAATGGTTGTCATTAAATATATATACTTAGATTAACACATTATTGTTTTATTTTTCACCCAAAATATATGCACTTATGATAGTGGGATACTGGCAACCCTTGTTGAAAAGTCCTCCCGGTTATCACGGCATCTTTTTCTTTAGTTTGCAGCTCACACATGTAAGCCAATAAATGTGGATAAACTCACATGTGTTTCGAAATACAAGCCTATAAACTTGTATGGAACTCATGCCCCATCCATGGGGCATACATGTACGATGAGTAACTAAAATGCTCCATCGTGTTAAGGTACAAAGAGAAAAATAAGCTCAAAATATACATGTTTTTTACATGCTTTTGAAAAGTGAGAAATTAAAGAATGTAATTATTTTATTTTTCAGCTATGACTTGCTCTAATGTAAAGTTGTGTTTGTATTACACATTGAACATTATACATAAGATCCCTCAATAAACATACTTAATAATAAAGAAGTTTAAGTAAAGTTGGCATGGTTTTAAACTTTAGCGGCCACTTATGGAAGTCATGTAATTTAAAAGATTAGTGTAAAAAAAATACACCACAATACTTTTATAAGGTCCATATACCCAAAACATATCCAAGCCGAGATAATCAATACTTTTCTTACAAAATTACTAGTTTGGTCTTATTTGTTCTAACGTATCAGATTCCTAACTATACTTTAATGTATGTTAACATGAAGCCTACTAGAAATTCATTTTTTGTTATGCCAATCAAATCGGATTCAATTTGTTCACCTGCAGACATGAAAGGTGTAGTTTTCTGTAATTGCAAAGTTTTTTCGAAACCTCTATTTCAAGAAATTCTACCCAAGCACTTCACAAATATATAAAGCAGGAAAAGCTCCCACCATAGTTCTTACCCAGCTATACTTAATGAAATGAAAAACTAGAAAATATTCTTAATATGGCAAGACATTTATAAAAACAATGCAATTGGTAAGACAAGATTTAACAATTGAATTAGTTCTATGTCTATCTATAAGAAATGCACTATTTGATTATTCAAATGCTGCTCTTTCTGAAAAAAGAGAAAATCTTATTGAATATAACATATTCCTGCAATGTGAACCAACACAGAGCTGATTTTCAGGTAATGAATGCCGAACTACCTACATTAGAGGACGTTCCAGTTTCGCCTGCTGATAATCTAATTATTCACACATTTGGCACATATCAAATCTAACAGGCACGAAACCGTTACAGAGACCAAGTTAGAATGGGTATATTTGGTTTATAGAGAACCATTAGATAATAACAATAGCAACCTAGACGGCGTTGAGTCATGCCTTTTGAGGCAGAATACAATCACGCCATTCACTATATTATCCAATGCTCCTTTAGTATACGAAGTTGTAATTACTCAAAAGTTCCTAGAGAAAGGTCACACTCATACAGAATGCGACTATAGTGGTACTAAATTTTTTATAGTGTTTCCACACTAGTCCCTCCTATTTAAAAAAAAGGAAACTGCATAATTTTATAGGTATAAATGAGTATAAACCCATTTTGTTTTAAAATTTGATGTGTCTACGTAAATTCATAAATTGGAATAAGCCTCATTCTAAACAGTTGTTCCATGCAAAATGAAACTGTTTTTTGCTCTCCTGAAAAGTTGTGTTTTATGAAATCCGTGATGTAAGAATTTAAGCGACGATATGTTAATTTGTTTTATAACATTTTTACATTAAGGTAAACAATTACAATGATGAAAACCTGATTCGTTTTATTAAATGGTTTTATACCTGATGTAACTCCGGATCCTTGAATAAATTAATTATCTTCAATTCGCATTCTGCAATGGCAGTAGTCACTTGATTATCACCCGGAGAAATAATTATAAATATTAACATTACTTTAGGCAATTATACGCGTAGAATAATTAGAGATATTTTCGGAATCAAATTTTTTAATAAAATATTCTGTCAAAACCTTAACATTTTTTCGCTGAACGTCAAATAACATCGAATGCTATGCTATTTAAAGAAAAAGAAATTACCAAAAATCAATGCTCTTTAGTAACGACCACAGACTACATTTATTATGATACTAATAGTAAAACAGATTAGTATAAATAGTTATCGTTATTCGATTATGACAATAAATAAGTATATTATAATAATAAAAAATCTAAATAAGCTTATAATTGAGATATTTCGAGACATCATCATAATTGTATTATTCTATTAATATAATGTCATAGTGGTCTACCACATATTTAAGGAATATTACTTATTTTCATAATTAAACTGTATATACAAAATGTTAATTTTGTGGTTAATTTACTTTTTTGTAAATAAAACTAATATTCTTTTATGTTATACTTCAATGAATAAATAAGAAAGAAAAATTTAACGTAAATAGCAACCGTCAATCAAAAGTTTACAAAACTGGCGTCACCAGACTAGACAATTGTTTAGTTCTGGTTTTGTAGTCCTTGACTACTAAAATAAAAATAAAAACAATGCGTGTCATATGTAATTGTTATGGAATTACAATTAGTAATATAAATTAGTTACTTAACGTTACTTGGTCATAATCGATTATCAGTATGAGCTATTACTAAATGTTTCGATTATGGTAATAATTCATGATCAGCCACTACTAGCTAATACCCATAGTGATTTAAACAAAGTGATAACCCCGGTATCCTTAAATTAAAAAATAACCTTTAAACGAATGTCATAAAAAAGTTATTTCACTGACTAGATAGACTAGGAATATTAGTGCGAAAAATGTGCGTTAGAATGAATTAAATAAAGAGAATACCGGTATCCATATCTCTATCTCAAATTTTTCTATACCGGTATACCTTAGTGTAGTAAGTTATATTAATACTAAAATTATTATTTTACGATAGTTGTTTATACCAATGTTGAGACTAAAGTTTTGCAAAAATATTTAAGTATAAATTTTAAGATACTTACTACTATATTTATAATATAATCTATATACGTATTTATAACGATACAATGATATATTACTTTTGATTTCTGATGGCAACTTCAAAAAGAATAAGAAAACTTTTTTGAGGTGGAAAGATTTGACATGGGATTTCCTTTTTAAATAGAAAATTAGTTACTTTGGTATGAAGAAATTTTAATCCTAAACATCAAAGATTTTCCTAGTAGCTAGAAGGAGTGGTTGGTATTAATTGCACTTGATTATTAAAGTTTACACTAATGCTTTTAAAATGTTGATAATTAACAGTTATATTTTATGAAATTTAAGTATTTTAGTAGAGGTAATTGTGAACAAGATTCAAATAAAAGCTGTCACATGACTGTTTGTGAATAGTTGTGGTGATTATGACCCTGTTGATTTTGCAACATTGATTTGTATTTGAAAATTATTTTTATTGCACGCCGAATCAAATAAATACCTATATTTTAAGCTATGTAATTATGCCATCAAAATAAAAAATACATGTAATAGTTATTTTAACGATTTATGAAAAAAATATTTGATTTAGCATGATGTAGATAATTATAAAATTGGTTACATAAATAAATCATTATTTCATCCGAGTAATAAATTCGTTCAATTAATTAATGACATCATGAGTTTTCTTTGTCTTAAGAATAAATTGGAAAGGATTTTTATTCATTATTAAATATAATTCTTTATTGATTGTGTACATGATTTAAGTATAAAGTCTGATTGTTTTATTTGTAATATATCTACCAAACAAAATGTTCTAAATAGGTGTCTTAACTGGTGTCAAGAATAATGATAAAATTTGATAAGATAAACGATGTAAAAAAAAACAAGTCATTGAAATTATTACAAGAAACAATCAAACAAAAATGTAATATGTCTTAATTGATTTTGTTTTCTAATATACATTTATGTAAACATGTCATTAACTAATTCTGATGTTTACGACTTAGAATAGTTTAAATTTAAACGTGTAAAAAATCAAATACTGATTTATTAACACTGATTGGATAGTATCCTTTTATTAATTTTAGAAAAACGCGCCATCTATGGGATCTTTGTATTAAGTATGTCGTGTACGGAGGTCATGCGAATATAGCGCCATCATTAGTCCCAGAGGTTTAAGTAATCGTTTTGAGAAGCGTATATTAATTTTTATATGTTCACACATTTGCGTACTGTAAACTATTTAAATTGCACTCATATTCAAAAATTATTTGTTCAGATTCACATCTTCAGAAATTAATTATTATCTCCCACTGATTAAGCCCTATAATGCCCTCTTGTGTTGTCCTTGGTAAGTTAAAAGCGTTATCGTTTTTATATTCTGTGAATTACGTGCTGAACTGAGAACAGAACGGAGAATTTCCTTGTAATTTGACGGTAATAATTCTCTAGTTTAACGCTAGAGGTCACTGTTACTGATATGCTATGGAACTTATAACTGTATTTTAAATCTTACATTATTCTGCTTTTACCTTTATTGTCGCCTAATTTGGCTCAGGAGGGTGTCACTTAGAATTAATAAGGAGTAAAATAAATACAAAGCAGTTATATAAAAATTTAATAACAATTAATATGCAATTGTCTTTTTTATGTCTTTTCTTATAATAGTGCATTAAATAATGTAATTCATACATAACAACACCATGTAAATAGTACATCTAGAATAAAGGTATGCAACTTAAAAAACTGTACAATTTTTGGTTATTAAAGTAGCAATAGTCTTACATTTAGGAGTTAGGGGAGATTTATTATAGGACATAAAATGATTAGATATATAATAATAATAATAAATATTATCTATACAATGACAATCTTTATTACAAAGAATATTTGAGTTGTTTTATGATGTATAATCTCATGATATGTATTTTTGACCCTCTGAAAACTATTAAGGCAATAGATCTATTTATTTTATTTATTTGAACGCTTACATCTACATAGCGTTGTAGAATGATCTCATTAGAGGTTGATTATCCTTCAATGACCTGGAGAAATGGCAAGAAGTGAATATTCACATCTCCTAAATAGTACATATCAATTAGAAAAATCTTATAAAATTCGACAAGTTACTACTATTTAATAAAGGTAAATTCAATCCATTCTCGTAAGTTTTTGTTCATTAAAGAAAAATTAATTTGATTTAGTTATTAAAAATTTAGACTAATTACTATTAAAAGAACCCCTCCTCCCCCCAAGCCTGGCTTCGATCGCACGTGTCACAATTATCATATGATCAAAATATATCGTCGTATGATTAGAATTATAATACCAGAATAACTAAGATGACAACTATGTTGTAGGTACCTACCTACATTAACGGCGTATTAAGATTTAAGACATGTGATTTTTAAAGTAACATTTAAATATTACAAAAAGATTATCTAACAACAATTCTACGAATACAGATTACAAACATACAAGTTGTACGTTTTGTTAAATTATTTTTGCATTATAATTTTACAATATTTTGAAAATAACAATTATTATTGAATTCGTATTTGAATATGCATACTTACATCTTGTATGAATCTATTGTACTATTAAAAATTGCAAGTTTACTAAATTGCTTTGATAAAGTTTTTTTTCTGTAGTAAGTTTTTTTTATGTATAATGTTATTATGCCAAGTCTATCGAGCCTAGTGGATGGAGCCACGCTTTGAGCTGCTTCTTTGATCTACACTTGACAGTTCGTATTTTATAAATACCAAACATTTGGTGGAATATAATTGTAGCCGTTATATTATTCAGATATTGATTTAATAGTAATTAAATATGGTTAATAGTGTATATTTTATGTTATTTAGTATACATTACTATTATTACTACATACTATTAAGTTTGTCTCTCTGTATCACTTTTCATTTTTCGGGCCTACTGCTGAGTAAGAATAAGCAGTGCCCTTGTACAAACTTTTCATACATAATTTGTATTCTGAAATTTAAGTTTATGTACACAAATTAATTAAAGAAAAAAAAACTATGAAGAAAGAGTAATTCAAATTCAAAATTAATTAATCACTTAGGTATTTAGTAAATACTATTATCCATATTATTGTTTATAACAAAATCTCATTCCTAGTTGTAGTAGTATGAAATGTGTCGCATTTTTCAGAGAAGTAGATCAAAATGGAGCCAAGGTGAAGTTTAAGGGTGCCTTAAGCTCCATCTTCATGCTGAGTTACCGCTGTACTTGGCTTTTCAGGTCAAAAGCTTTGCTTTGGTTCAAAAAGTATATTAAGAGACCCACAGATAATTTCAGACGGTTACGTTGGCGGGAAATATATGAAACAGGAATTCCATAGTACATTTAAATCTTCACTTAAATTTATTTAATTAATATTTCAAATACATACTTTCACTTTTAATTGTATTCATTTTAAAATTGAATATAATGTATTAATTGTATGTAATGTATGTTACAGTTAATATTAATTCTATAATGAAAGAAACATGCCATGTCGGAGGAGGGTGGAGGGGAGGGTCGTACGAGTCATGATCTGTTACCCCAAAATCGTACACGTCAAATTGACAAGCCTTGATAAAATTGAGTAAATTTAACTTTACTGGACAAAAAGCTTACGAGAAAACATTTAACAACTCAGGCAAGACTATTCGGGAACAAACATTATATATTTATACATGATATATACCTTATGCCCATCCGGAATGGTAACCTTTCAAATGGTAAAAGAATTTTTCAAATAGGCGCTATGGGTGCTTTCCGCATATGCACACAAAGTTCATACTCTTATAATATTATTATAGACTATAGATGCCGGTATAAACACTCCCCCACTTTTTTGGACCGCACCTGATTATTGTTACAAAGAGTCGGGTTAATTTTTTCTTAAACTAAAACGTAGGATCGAAAGGCGTGAACATTCAGTCCAATACAACTGCAGCGTCCATCAAAGAATCTGCAACTATTGGTAGATATGTAGGTATGTGACAATTAGTAAAACTAAAAAGATTGAATTGTTATTATATTGATTGATATTTGGATAGGGGTAATAAGAGGTAATTTGGTTGCAAATGATCACCCCTACATCCTCCTAAAGGATTGCCAGCATATTTACATTCACCCTGTATAATAGTTTTGTATTATAACGGATCAAAGTTTTGATCTTATGAAACAGCAATATAAACGGGATCGTCGTTATTACGACGCATAACAGACCCACTGTTGGGCTCGGGGTTCCTCGCATAAAGAGAGGGCCTGATATTTTACCTAAATAGATGAATGTCATTGTAAACGATCACACACAACATCCCGCGCTAGGATTCCCTGTCGCGGTCCCACGTCACAACCACTACGAAAACGGACATCACGATACAACCGTCCGCACCGGCCGGGATACGAACCCGGGACCGCTCGGGGTTAACTTCAACCAGTACTACGTGGGCGGGGAAATAGCAAACTACATGGATCATTTGAAAATAATTACAGTTTCGTAACTACATTACAGTAAGTTTGTGATAGTGGACAGCTACTAAGTAGTTTTTAATAGTCCTAACAAATATTTGTACGAAACGAACTGACTGACCGCTTATTGATTTGATGTAACAATGGGCTTAATGTCCTAATAGAGGGTACGGGGCGCATGGTAACGCGAACAATTTTATTGTCGTTAGATTACACCCATGAATGGATTATAATTTATGTATCGCGCTCCTTGTCCCGACCCATAAATGTCCATTTGTCGGGATTTTGGCCATTGTTCACGACCCTGACCGAGTGCTGATCGGCAGTTGCCTTATACCTTTGGAAACATTGTAGAGAACTCGGGTATGCAGGTCTTCTCACATTGATTTTCTTAATCAAAGCAAGTGATTACCTGTGTAAAAATGTGTAATGTAAAAATTATGAATGCTGGATTCGAACCCCCGTAAACTATCAGTGTCTATGAAATCCATCATTATTATCTATTATTTAGTGTATACGCGTTTTATACAGTGTATATTAGTCTTTTATATCCGCTTGTGTTATATATTCTATGACTAGTCAATGGATTTTCACAATAAAATGTTTTTGCACAATCGTCAGTTAATATAAGGATTGTAAGGAACCACATTTAGTAGCAATTATCTTTATTACAATATATTATTAGTTATTTAATCAATCAGGGCGCGATTTATGTCCTACGATAACATTTAATCAGTGCCGATCGATGTCGTTCGGTCGTCGCGCTAAATGTGTAATCTTAGCGACAAGTATTTTGGAATATCTATAACGGTGAATGAATAAATTGTAATCTCATTGCGGAATGCGTTGTGAGTTGATATGTGAGATTTCAGAATAAGCGTACTGATTGACGTTGATTGATGGTGATTGATTGACTCGTGCCAGGTGAATTATGAATCGACATTCGCGGCAGTAGCTCAGGAATTACTTTAACGATCGACGCCGATCGAATAGAAGTAGTATCTTTGATACTGATCGTGGGCAATCCACAATAGTTTTTGATCGAGTGCCTATTATAATAACCAAGTCATTTTTTGCAATAAATGGTCGAAAACAATTTTGGATTGGCCAATCCAAAATTCATCAAGACGGTGAGTGGATACTGTAGCTTAACATAAGCTTAAAAAACCTTGTACCACACTACAACTAACTGAATAGTCATACATGTATATCTGGGCCCAATCTCACACAGAGTATACATCAAATACTATTAGATATGCCCAATTCGTAAGCTTGATAATTGATACTAGACGCGTTAGAAGAGAAACACTGTTGAAATTTAGTTGTTGTTGAAAGGTAGTCGCAGACAATTTAAAAACTGTCCGAAGTATGACTTAATATTTATAAGTGTGTACTCAAACCGTTGATCCCAATCTTACAACGATATTTGAGCTCATTAAGACAATGTATGTGAACCTTGACTTAAAACTGAATATTTTGGAATATATTGGAACAGGTTATTCGTGTGAACTGTTAAATACAGATTAAATTTATTTGCAATTTATCACATGTCACGTCGGTCACGCAACGCGGTCGGCGCATGGCGGTACGCGACGTGCTTGCGCAATGCGTCACGAGACCGCGACACGTGACTGCACGCACGGCATGCATGCCGTCGGCCCGCATGCGTCTCCATATGCACGCGCAAATTGTACTGGTTGCTCAGCCGTTTGTTGCATATCGTGCAGACTGAGCTGTTCGTGCGCCATTTCCTGTCGTAGGATTCAGTTAAATCTGCGAAATGAATTCAATTTGTTACTTTTGCATCATGAAATTTCTGATTAGATGAAATAAACCCCGCTCATGCATATTAAGAGTGTAAATAATTTGTCTTTATTAAGGCTTATTTGAATATAAAGCTGCAGTCTGCTCAGAATAGCGCAAATTAGGGAAGACCCTTTGTCCAAAAGTTAATGTAGTGATGAATTTATAGAACGACAGCGCAAAACTAATAAATAATAAAATTAGTTTTACTTATATCACGATTAATTACTGATGGCTGATTGATTGGTTTGTAACGGTTGAACCATTGAGGATGTATTGGTGAATGAAGATTGATGTTATACACTTCAAAATATGAGATTTTTTATAATAATTTAATCCAAACAAAAACCGTAAGCTCTTCACCTTACCTCCTAAAGTTTGAATCGAAGATGAGGAAACAGAGGCTGCAATATTACTAATCTTATGGGTGCTGTATAAGTTCTGAACAATCTGGTCTAACTTGCTTAGTTTATCTTTTTCGATCCTTGTGTCACTATAATCTGGTTCCTTTAGCTCATTCTGGGTGTCAAAATTCTTGGCATCGCAGTTCTCTAAATTTAGAAAGTTCGAGTGATCGTCTTTGTCGCATACCGGTGATTCTGGAACTTCAGTCTGGTCAGTTTCAGTCGGGGTTAGTGTCGAATTCTGAAACAGTTAATCAAGGTTTCTTTAAAATTTGAAACAACACGCTACAACACGTGCTGGACAGTGCCGAATGTAACGTGTAAAATGTGGACACGTAGCGTATTTTATGATCACGATAATGCACCACTGAAAGATAAAAAATTAAAAGAGAACCTATTTGATACTGAAGAGTAATCTTTGCAATTTTTACGTACTTAATATTTGGCTGAATTTAACATAAATCGATGATATTAATTTCTCTACTTTATGATTTAATGATTTTTTTTTTATCGTGTATTAAAAATATTAAACGAAATGAGTTTTCTAAATTCCAGGTTATTGTAAATACACCGATATGGCCGAGTTTCTTAAGAGATAACTGCAGGATTTGAACGTATAATATACTAAGATGTTGACATTGTTATGTGCACCTATACATGTAAAGTTATATTCTAGCGATGACATCAAGTTAAAAAATTATAATATAAGTTAAAAATCTTAACCTACTCACTGTGTCTGCATCGGTCAGTCCTGATACTTTGAGGGTCTGCGCGAGCCGCAGGAGTGGAGGCAAGTTATTTTTGGATGCGGTCACCTCGCCCGTGTACATAAAGGTGAGAAGAAGGTTCAGTTCCACTGGCTCGCATCCCAACACTATCACGAGGGTGTTGTTCTCTGCTTCGATGTCCTGAATGGGTGCGATATGTTTTCTTGTAACAGCCGGCGTACGAGTAGACAGACAACTACTGATGTTTAGGAGTTACTTATAGATATTCGTAATATATTCTCCAATTCTTATAGCAACTTTCTTGCTTACTTTTTTTCCATTTCCTGGCCGACAACGCATTCCATGTCCATGGGCGACGGTGACCACTTATCATCTGGCGGCTCGCCTGCTCGTTTGTTGGTTATTACCATAAAAAAGCAAAACGAGTTTAAAATATTTCACGATTGATTTTGAGAGGGTGATAGCTACCAACAGTAGCAACTCTCGTCAGGGAGTTAAGGACTATAACCAGCATACTCAAGTAAAGAAAAATTTAAACTGTGTAGAGCATGGAGTAAAGAACTCCAATAGGAGATTTAAGACCTTGTTTGTTGGTCTCGAGTGGTGCACTATGAGTAGAGGACTCAAGAATAAATGGCATTCTATATGCCCCAAGTTATATGGTTATACTTCTGATTACATTCTTCATTTTTGTGTTTCTGGCTGAGAAGAAATCTATCGAAATCTTCCGTAGCACCTGGACATACTTCTGATTTCGCTTCGATCTACAGTTTAAACTTAGTAGTAAGTTTAAATTTTATGTTTATTTTGACATCTACATTTTTCACAACATGTAAGCTAGGAGTTTCAAATTGTTACTATAGATTTCAGTCGTGGAGATTTGTCAACATGCTTACGACATCTCACCTTAAACAACTGTGCGAAGTACTGACTGCAAGACGCTAGGACTAAGCGGTGTGCCTTCACGCAAGTACCGCTGGCACTGAGCGTGACGTCACTGAGTGCGCCGGTGCTCAGCATGCGACCCAAAGCACCAATCACGCTGTTCTGTTAACAGTTATACGAGATGTTTGTGTATAAGTTTATTGTCGTGCTAACATCAAATCCTGAATATTTGAAATCTTTGTGATGTTACATACTATATTATATAGTTTGTTATTAATATGTCTTGGTAATCTTCGTGTTATTTCTATTTAAGATGTCATCGCGGTGGTGGATACATGGACCATGAAATAAATAGTGTGACAAATTTTTTGCGGTACCTTTTTTTTAAATCTACATCATAGTATAAAATAGTTATTTAATTTTTTTTTTGATATAAAAAGTATCTACACTGTATGCATATTGCTAGTCACGGTGTAATCTTAATTTCTAGACCATGTTTTTAAAGGTTTTTTTTATTTGCGTAGTGTAAGGGTACGCGAAATCTGAAATATTGTAAATTGTTCCATGGGAAAATTTGCTTCTTATGCAATGCTTCCTATATGGTTTCGTTAAAATGGCCCTCTAAAATTGTTCAGATATGATTTGTTGATTAAAAGCTGATTCAATTTTTGATACAAAGTTCAAAGCATGAAAGTCTGAGAATATCTGTTTAGTTAAAAAAGCGCAAGTGTCCATTACATCGTGGTAGTTATAAACTCTTTGTTTAGTAGTAAAAAACACGAATGTATACATGATACACCATAATGCAGCGTGAATTCTGCTGTAAGTGTGATTTATGAGATTACAAAACTACCGCGCAGAAGCAGAATATTATGAGACCCGCATCGTATTGGATTGAAGTCATAGCGAAAGTTGGACGTGACGGGGAGTTAGATGGACGTTCCCTGGATGGATGAAGGTTACCGTGTTTCGAAAAGTTCTTTGCTATGGTTATCGTTAATAGCACCCCAGTTTTTTAATAAGGTAGTGTTAAATTTGTTAGTTAAATTTGGTAGTGACACCGATTTAGGTAGTAACTGATTTATGTACTGACGTATTTTTGGCCGCATTGGGGCGGCCCAGATTACTCCCCCCTAATCACACTCTGACAGAATAGGGTGTCGTAAGAGGCGACAGAAGCCAGTCTGCTTGGTGTTAGGGCTTCGCGTAATAATTAAATTGTCAGTATTATTATTAAGTCATTAATATTATTATGGTATTGTTATCTTTCACTCAAGCCTGCCTGGCTAGCTACCCTCCTTCTACTTGAGTCAGCCGCCAAACAACTAGTCATGTGGCGGGTGAGGGAGTTTAAGAGCTTTCTCTCTTACCTTCTTCTCATTTCCTGGCCGAAACGCACTAGTGATATCTCTGGTCTGCCTGTTGTTTATGGGCGACGGAGACCACTGACCATCAGGTGGGTCGTCTGCTCGTTTGTCGGCTATTAATAAAAAAATAAGCTGTTGTTTGGAGTTCGTTGTTTGCGATGTCTAGTTTTTGTTTTTCTGTGACGTAGGGGTGCGGGGGTTGTAAAGTGTGAACATCTGTGCTATTATAGTGCCAAACAAAAACTAACGTCCATAACAATTTACAATGAAGCAAAGTTGTGAAGGCGATCCAGGCTTAATGATTATAAGGGTAAGTAATATAAGACTGATATAGGATTTACAGTGGGCTGCTAATGGAGTTTACCCATTAAGCGCCAACTGACGCTATTCCGGTATACAAAAATAATTTTATTTTTAACTACAAATTGAATCTAATGTAGATAACGTTATCTGTAAATTTTCCTATTGGTTCCTTTATCTGTAATTATTATTCATATCACAGAGCTAGGTGTAACTTGTAAGGTATTATGATATGGGGACCTAAGATACGATTTGATAGAATTGATGTTTGTTGCCGAATTTGCTCTCGAAAGTCTAAATAATAAAAAAAATCTATAACATTTAAATTGTCGTTTATTGAAAACATAATAGAATGCGTATTCTAGAAACTCACATATTACCTTTAAAATATAGTATTATATCTCTAGTATAATATTATATCTGTCTGTCGAAATTCGATAATCTCAAAAAAACATTGCGATGTATTCACTTATACAAAGCGTCATTCACGAGGAAGGTTTATGTTAAATAATTTTATAATTTGTACCGATGTGATAATAATTGTTAAGTAAGTCGGAAAAAATGCCTGTATCAAAAATGCGTTTCTAACATTTTAAATCCCCGTTATTAATCTATATTTAAATAAGCAAAGACAACATGGTTCGGTACTTTTTCACCTCTGTTTGTTATCCGATTTTCTTTTTTTTTTTGAAAGCTGCTAACCAAGTTTTGTGTTACCAATAAAAGAAAACTTTGAAATAGAACGCTGTTTAATGACCGGATTTCGACTTCTAGGCGAACATTAAATAAGTTCCACTATTTATTATGGTAGCCCAAGTTGCTTAAAGACAAGCCAAGTAAAGAGGGATTTTAATTCATGTAATGTGCTATATAATAGCAGTTTAAGTGGCCATCGCCCTTGTATATACGTAACATTATATATATACCCGGTATATATGTAAATATAGGCCACGCTTTGTTGATCACGAATAACGCGTGGCCGGCTAAAAAGTATTGGTCTGGCTTTCTAAGTATATCTCTGGATGGTCTGTGGACACTGGTTTATTTTACTTAACACGTTAAACAGCATGTCACGGTTAATTTTGACGGGAGGTTGTGGTTACCATGTAAACAACATAACATTATAGGAGTACCGTCGAGCTGCGTGATAGTGGTGGTATCTTCGTTTCTTTGTTCAAGAAGATGCATCTCATGTACTTGGATGGCTCGGTAGACGGGGCGGCGAATATAGGGGTCACGACACCCCCAAAAACGTACATATCAAATTGCCAATCCTTTTAAACGCTTGTATTATGATTAACTAATTAATAACATGGCCTTGCCTGCCTGCCTTGAACCCAAGAATGAATGGAAATACAAATACGGGCTTACAATGGAATCACAAAGCAAACCCTGCCAATGGGACAGTTATGTGATGATAACAAAAGAAAATAAGGTATACATAGGCATAGAAGTTATAGAAGGCATAGATTTCTGTTAAATCGACGTACTGGCACGCCACCAAAACAGTTTTTGTTGTTTTGTTACGAATTATGTAGAAAACATGACTTTTATTTGTCAGTCGATTAGTCAAATACTAAAACATTCCGGTAGATGTAATGTGATATGTGTTGTTTGGTTAAAACACACTTTTACTAATAATTTTATAAGAGAAGCAAATATTTTATCTACATTTATATTAAAACTTTAACAGTGCAGATTCTGTACATATTTTTATTTTTAATTTTTTGTTTGTTTTACTTTAAATATTGAATTATTTAAATTAATTAACTAATTTTAAATTATGCAATTCAATTCAAATTCAAAATAATTTAATCATGTAGGTATTTAAAAATACACTCATGCACGTAATTTTTTATAATTCTACTACCGTTTCTTATAGGTGCTTCAACATTGAGAAGAAGAAACGGTGAAAGCAACTCCTCAACATATTTTTAAACAACACATGGTAATTACAAAATTTTAAACCTGTGCGGAACCGGTTTCACACTATTATTTCCAGGCTATTGGGTACCTCTTATCACTGCCTGGTGAAATCTGTATCGTCATACTTCCCACCTGAACACGACTCCCATGGTGTCCAGCGAGTATGGCATTACAGGTCAGCAGATTGGGATGAAATGCGGCATTTCTTTGCATCTTATCTTTGGCTTGAGGTCTGCTTTTCTTCTGAAGATCCGTCGAGTTGCACAGATGCTATAACCGATGTGGTACGTCAAGCGATGGATTGCTTCATCCCTTTTTCTGACGTCCCCGTCGGTGGCAAAGCTCGCCCTAGGTTTAATGCCGAATGCGCTCAGGCTGAGAA
>DWPT01001242.1:0-19359 GCA_018251895.1 Agathymus mariae mariae
GTTCAGAACTATGTAAAAGCATGTTGGGAATTGTTGTGAGATAATTATAAGTGTCAGTATCATTTAATTGAAAATAGTTTCTACCATGTAAAGATTTGAGACCCAAGTGTCTGAAAACATCTATTAGATAGCTAATATTTTTATTAGAATCCTCATATCCAATTATTTGTTTAAGTTTTTGGCTTTCTAATTTTAAATGCTCTAGTTGATGATTTATTCTATCTTTATACAGTTCTAATAATAGCTTAATTTGATTTTGTTGTCGTTCCTTGTCACTCTTATATGCTGTAGGTTGAATTACATCTCTGGTCTTATTTAAACTTTCAAATTTAGATACTTCTGACACGTTAAAAGATGAAACGTATCTTACACCATTTTTATCATAACTTTTGTTAATTAATGTGTGGACTTCTTTGTAGCCTGGACCAATATTGGTATTATTTTTTGGAAAAATTTTGACAACTACCTTAAAGTTATTTCTGGAGGGTAAAATTGCATTAACAATTTCATCTACGTTTGTTGAAGTTACGTTATTTTCAACTGATTTATCATCGTTTTCTGTGTACAATGTACTTTTCAGATTTCTGTTTTGATAACTTTTTTCTTCTATCGTATTACTAGGACTAACATTGATGAGATCTTTAGTTCTTGATATATTTTCTAAAAAAATATGAGGATATTTTGACATTAAGCCAGTGTGTAGAGATTTTGTGTCATAACTACTCGATAAATAAGCAGGTTGTAAATTAGGAATATCCATATTGTAAGAATAAGGTGCTATAAAATCATAATGTTCCTCATTTCTATCACCTATTTCAACTTCAGGGGTTTCTTCTTCTTTAACTATAGCTCTATTAGCATAAATATTTTCTCGTGATACTAAAAATGTATCTTCTCTTGAAGTCGATGGATAACGATCTGATGCTACAATTCTTATTTTATCAATTTGACGTTTATTTCTCTTGCTTTTGTGGATGATTTTTTTCTTAACCATTGCGTTCGTGTTAATGAATTTATTTAGCTTTGTTTTAGATTTTATATTAGAGAATAACTTTACATTGATTGAAGTACGTTTACGTGGACTACTTGGAGTAAAATCAAAAAAATTTTTTTCTTGGTTGTTTTCTTTATCCATGGTTTGGTCCACTGCAAACCCTTTTTTATATATTTTTTTGTGATTAGTTATATCTCTCTTTTTTATTTCATGATAAGTTTCTGGGACGTAGTGTGATTGTTCTTCAGATTCGTTACTTATAGCTCCAACCTGATCATAATGTTCATGATAGGCCTGTATAAGATTTTCTATTCCGGTAAACATTTTTAACGCTTCTTTGTCTGGCGGTTCGTCTGCGTACTGATTTATACCGATTGAAAAACCACTGCCATTTATGTCTTTAAGGAATAGTGTAATGTTACCCATATCTGTGTACTCATTAGGTTTGATAAAATCTTCATTTTCTGTATTAATAGGTTGTTGTAAGCGCTTTGGTATTCCATTTTTCATCACACTATTGTAATCAATATCCAGTTCTCTCATCTCAGCTGAATTTAGTGATTTGGAAGCTGTAAGGAACCCAGGACCGTTATATATTTTTTTCCAAGTATCCCCAGATTTATCTAGTACACTCGATATTGGTTGTATTACATTTACAGTTTTACTTATAGGGTTAAGTTGTCTGTGTTCAATAGCATTTATCTGCGATTTTGACATTTCAATTGATTTGTTTTGATCAATAGGATTTTGCATTCTCTTTTTAATTTGTGGATATTTTTGCTGAATACTTTTGTCTTGATTGAAAACTTCAACATTTGAATTTATGGCTTTTTGTATTTTATCGATTAAACTCCTTACCAGTTTCTTCTTTTTTTCTCCTTTTGTGCCTTTTCCGTCGAAATGAGTTTCAATTTCTACGTATAGTTCATCATCACGGTGTTTGGACCTTTCTTTCAATCGTTTAGATTTTTCTGTTGTGATTTGATCCTTTAAATAACGAATTTTCACTTGTCGCTTAAGACGTTTCGTGATAAAACTACCTTTAGTCATAACATTATATTTATTGTGAAATTTTATAGAATGCGTTTTTAAATACTCTGCTATAGCTTGATCCAACGCTGATTCCTTAGCACTTTGCTGTTCAGTGTTAATTTTTTTATCAAGCGGTTCCATATCACGTTGATTTTCATCAATATGTGTATTTTGAACTAATTCGACTTCCTGATTTTTGCCGTCAATCACATTAATTTCTTTTCCGTTATATACTAATTTTATAGAACCGGTTGTGTTTTCGATTGAATTTCTGAAAGAAATTTTAGAATAAAATATTATGTTATCAAGAGATTTTTAAGTAATCCAAAACAAAAAAAAAAACTTTTAATCTTGTATACTAACTTAAAATTTTCATTTCTTTTGTTGTTGTTGTCTGTTATTTCAATTGTAGTTTTTATAAGCATGTGAGAATCTGGAAGAAAATATCAAATAATAAATCTACATTTGAAATTGTTTAAAATTATTATATACACAGCCGACAAACAAGATGACAGGTCACTTAAAGATAAGTCAGTGGTCATCGCCGCGCATGGGTGCTCGTAACACTAAACGTATCAGCGATGCATTTTCAGCTAAAATGGAATCAGGGCCATTCTTATTGGTTGCTCTCTGAACTTTATTATCATAGATGAAGATTTCAAATTAGGTACTTTAAAGAGGTTTATTCTTATTTGAAATCAGTGATAGATAAATTACTCTGATAAGTGAAGTGGAACCCTTCAATTTATGTCTTTAGCTGAAAGTGGTTAATACAGAAATATGCAAATTTATAGACATCCCTACAAATTAAGTTAAGACTCAAATCTATTTATAACCTTAACCCGTGAAGAAATAAAGGTAAATAGATTACCTTTAGCTGTTTCTTTTTTATCCTTGATTTTTAAATTTTGGCTTTGTAATATTTGCTTCTGTAACTTTTCACATTTGATAAGTTCGTTGAAAAACTTGTCTTCTTCCTTATAAGAATCATATGGTATAATTTTCCTTAATTCCGTTGGCTTGCTTCTGTTTAATTTCGATTCATTTATTGCTAAAATAATAGTATTATTATAGTGTCAGGCGTAATTTCGTGGAAATATAATTTTTATTTTAATAAATTGCTAGATTTCTACTGCTCTTGGATTGCTGCCAAATTAATTGCTGTTAATTATTTCAAAGTAAATAATTAAATAAACGTAAGTATATAATCGTAATCTTGGGATTTGTTTGTGGAACAGATTGAAATCAGAATCTTAATCAATTTTGAAGGAGAGTAACATATAAGTGATGAAAAGAAGAAAGACGGTAGTATGTATGTAACAATATATTAATTATACAATTTATAAATTGACGGATAAATGTTATCACCTTTTGTACTACGGTCCGGGTTAATCTCAAAATTCTTTATCAACAAGTGGACTTTCTTGTACACTTCATTTAAATCCATGTGTCCTATGATACCTTGTAGCAGAATATTATGCATCGCTAGGTGAAGTATATCTTTATCATTAATTTCGTTTTTTGATTTATCTGTGTCTTTAATACTTAATACACTTTCTGTATTCTGCGCAGTTTCTTCTGTGTTAGGATATCTTGGAACTATGGTATTTTTATCTTTCAAATCAGTTCCTTCTGCATCAGTAGCTTTAAACGATTCTTCTTCATCTAACTCTTCGAGTAGAGTCGCGAGACGATTAGTCAGGATTTTTTTTACCTTTGGACTTTTTATATGAAGAAGATAATTGTTTGATTCTGAAAAAAATTACCATATATGTATTAACTGTAACTTATTTTGAAGATTCATTAATATTGACAAATTTAACTAATTTATAGTTTAATTAAATCTGTATAACTTAAATTAACGATTTACCTATTTTTGTAATTTACTTGTACAATTTAAGTTTTATCAAATTGAATTTTTTGTCGTTTCGAGTCTTCTGTTATAGTCTTACAATTTGTTATGTGATAGTATCGATTGAATTAGTAATGTCTTAGTCCGAAGATTACATAACTATAGTTCATTTCAGAAACTTTCTTACAATATAACTGCTTAGTTTTATAATAGTATTTTCGAAGGGCAATTATTCATCATTCATGTAGTATTTATTGACATGTCAATTAATTAAAAATATGATTATATGAAGAGATGCTTTACACCTATATTTTCATTTTAAAATGAAGTACAAATAAACCTTGACATTATTTTTTTTATTATTTTAATATATACTCTTATTTAATACCTAAATGTTATGAAAAGGGCGACAGATATTCATTGTTTCGCTGTAAACAACCCTCGTAATTGTAATATGTCGTACTGTGAAGGATCGAAATTGCTTGCTAGCGTCGGAATTGAATGCAAGAGCGAATATATGCTTATTAGTATCCTGTACTAAACTTCTATTAACCATCAGATGAGATTTTAATGAAGTACTTATTTATAATAAGTAACAAAAAATATCGATGGTTTGATTATAAAATTTTCATATCTGGGTAAGTGGAGGTTTTTAAGTAACATTTTAAATTCAACGCACCCAATGATCTTTTAGTTCTGAAAGTCGAATCATTTTCATCTGTATCATCCTCGATTGATGGAAATTCTTGGAGATCTCCAACAAGTGATGCTGGAATCTCAGTACTGAAGACTTCTGTCAGTGATTCTTGTTTCTCAACCGGTGCTACAATAAATGTATTGTTTACTTTCATGTATTTTATATAATATTAATTCATTTTAAAATGTTGCCCATATAAAAGTGTAATGCTATTATATACATATATCCGAATTTGAATAAAATTCTTCAATTCACATATAGATCTTTGAAACAGCCTAATTTTAATATATGAATAATTTTTTAAACATTACCCTATAATGTATATAGGGTAATATAACAATATGCAGCACAGTATAAAACGTAGCATAAGGCAGCCATTCTACTTCAGAAGCCCATAGCATTTAGAGGGCTCCTGTAATTAGTAGGTTTTCACAATTTTTTTTAATTTACACTGATATTTTGACGCTATTATAACATCCACTATAAACCCAATTCCCTCAAGAGAAAACCAAGAAAAGAAAAAGCTTACAGACGGCTTTTGACGGATACTTAATGTCAATTTTAAACCTAGAATTAAGACATTCATCGCCGTGACAGTTATGGTGTAACAAGGTAAATGACAAAAAAACACTAGTAGTAGGACCTCCTAGTATCTACTCAATCGACTGATTTATGAATGCATGATTTTGGACACATGTAATTTGTGATGGATACAATTACGTATCTTGGGATTCGGTATGATCACCGCTAACCAATTCGTTGTATTGCCTACTAGCATTGCTGTAGTAATAAATGGGTCTGCCGCTTCCACTTATTCCGGCATTGAATAAGTCTTAAGTGTTAAGGACGTCCTTAAGTGGTGATGTGGACTAACCATCAGGTATTCCAGCGGCTTCATTGTCGGCTATTGATATAAGATGTAAGTATGAAAAACCATTAAACTTACTTCGTTTAGCCAGCAAGTTATCTATATCAACGAAAACGCTGGTAAGAATCACAGTGAAGGTGAAGGCCACAGCAACGAGCGTAATCCATAGAAGCCGGTGGAAACTGTCGTCCATACTCCGGGGCATTACTCAACGCTTGTAATACGCAAAAGTTACTCTGGAATGAAATTAACAAAAAAACGGAAAACATTAGGTAGATATTAATAATAAAAAGTTTTAATGGAATTATTAATCTTGCAATAAATTTGATTGGTGATTGATGTGATTATTGATTGATTAGAGTCTATGTAACTATTTTGTGTTATTAGCCAGTGTTTGCTGCGTCATCTGATGAGACGGTCATAGGTAAATCTTGGAATCTTATTAGACATTGTCTGGTACGAAGCAGCGATGAAACAGTGATATAATTGTCTACTACTTTGCAACTAAAACACAGCAAGACCAAAGGTATCACTGATGCGTTGTCGGCAAGGAAATGAGTAAGAAAGAAAGTACTCGCTCTCAACGACGAGTCGTTTGGCGGCTGACTCAAACAGGACGATGTTAGCTAGCCAGGCAGGCTTCACGGAAAGATAATAATACCAATAATAATATTAACGACTTAATAATAATTTTGATAATATAATCTTTACACAAAGCCCTACCACCGAGCAGGCTGGTTTCCGTCGTCTTTTACGACACTGTTCTGCCAGCATGGAATTGGGGGGGAGTATTCTAGGCCGCCCCAATACGGCCGAAAATTTCATATGCCTTTAACAAAATTATAGAGAATTTTCAGGTGTGCACGTTTCCTCACGATGTGTTCCTTCTCCATCGCAAGTGTTAATTCATTTGCGTGCGTGTAGAGAATATTACCTAATCTGCACACACCGCAAATATTTATAATAATAGCTATTAAATAAACCTCGGTTCGCTTTGAAAAGCCTGATTCTAGCTCACATATGCTAAACACATTCAAAGGAATTGCTACTTGTTCGAATAAGGCGTTTTATATTTTTTCTATATTGAATTACGGTCTATCTTAACCACACTGGAAAAACTTTGTTGGTGATAATTACACAAAAATTTGGATCGAAGTTTTTAAGTGTCACGTTCAGACAGACACAGATTGTTCTACATTATTTAAGAATAATCAACAACACTCATTTTTAACCAACAAAGTAAATTTAATACTTTTATGAAGTTATAGAGCCAAATTGTAAATTAAAATGTAGAATTAAGCATATAAACATTAAACAAAATTAACTTAAGTACTCATATTCGTCATAAATCAACTGATGTAAATGATGATATGTTAATATTATATATCTTACATTTTGGACAATGGCTATATGAATTGCATGACCTAATTACCCCATCCCCTTTCCAGTGTTGTACGATCGAAGTACGAAAGGATGATAGGGATACTCTCTATCATTAGATTAGTCGTAAGCGTTAGTACCGACGATGCAATGCCACGTCGTTTATTATATAATCCATACGTGTTGCTTTGAGCGGTATAGTTCCATTATTAAAGCATTTGTCTCGCTGTCCTTAAACTACACAAGATGACCCGGTTTGACAAAACAAAAGAATAAACTAGCTAGACTTGTCTTGTGAGTCAAAATCGTCTGATTTGAAAGTCCGCTTATCAGACAAACAAAAAAAATCCAACAAATTAGAGTTTATTATTTTTGAATAATTATTAAGGTTCTCTGAGAGTAAAATAAATGAGCATGTTAATTATACGTGTGATACGTATTGGATTGAAATATGTAACTCGCTCGTGTCGGTGTTCCTGTTCGATTAAATTGTGGATGTCTTGAAGTCAATTAGTTGGACTTTCACCAAGTAAGTGTATTTTACCATCTAAGACTAACTTAGTTACTTTGCATCAGGTGTGATTGTAACCAAGCTGCAACATAAAATAATTGAATTAAACCATAATAATAATAATACTCACATTTAGATATTTTTTGCACGTAAAGACTTGACATGATTTTGTAGCATAATAATCAAATTATTTTGATTAATACAATAATAATATAATTGATTAATACAAACAAATCAAATAATATTTTTTTGTAAATTAATGGTATTGTTTTCACGAAATACTATTTACACGTTTAATTCACTTCATTTCATCAACTTCAAAAAGGTTAAGGCCTTTGGTCATTTTCTTTTTACTGATTGCAAACTTTTACTATTTGTAAACTAGTTCGAATTAGTAACATTGTTATCGTTTATGAAGCGGATCTGGTACGAGTGGTTTTGTTTTCTTCCGTAAACGATTTGAATTTGACGTAAAGGTTTTCGTTTTTTATTACGATTCGAATTTGTTTTGAAAATTGTGCCCTCGAATCAATTTCTCTTTTCTTCAAATTATAACGTCGTTTTCGTTCAAAGGCTTAAGATAAATCCTTAGTGAACAAAGTGTTTTCTATGAATTTTAATATAGTTATTACTACATTTCGATATCGGGGATATTATATAATTATTATACATAACAATTATATACAGCGTTATAGGCCCTTACGTATATAATGTAATTTTTAGTTATTGAAATATAGCAAAATAATAATACGTTTTAAATCAGTAAAAATAATTACAGATTTTACCAATACTCAATAAGGTAGTCGAGGTAAACCATTTCAAAACTAAAAACCTACTTCACTCAGAGTAATACAGCTTTACCAAAGGTATATTTATTGCTATCTGTCTCAAACGGCATTTAATTTTACAGCGTCTCATACAAAAGATAGACTTCAATATTTTAGGGTTAATACAATCAGATTATTGGGAACGTTAACTGTATCACATTAACAATTATATTATATTGTGCTTCGTATTAAAAACGAACAGAAATCATAGAAATTTTAATGACGTGTATAGTACCTTGTCCCTTGTATCGCCTTTTATTATTTCCAGTTAACATCGTTAAAATCTAAGTATATATACATTTGCGATCCTAGATGTGTAATTTATGTAATGAAACAATATTTATGGAACAATAATCTGTTTTTGTTAAAGATTGTAAACGTTGGTAGGTCACCCATATACTGGTTTTCGCTGGTAAATTAAGTAGTCTATTAGAAAGTTTACTGACGAAATAACACAATGTAATTCTAATTCCCAGACGTATTAATCACTTTGTATTATTGTTTTTATAATTCGTAAAAAAATTGTCAAATAATATAATATAAAAACCTTGTGATTTACCATAGATGTTGGCAGCCACAGATTTGCACCATTTGGCCGCTGTACAGCAATACTAATACTTTAATCGTGGAAGTTACCTACTCTATGTTTGCAGGTCTTCCCTTTCACTTTTTGTAAATCTGATGAGATAATCAGAATCAGGACTTTGAAAACCAAGTTTACACTTGGTTTCAATACATCGTAATTGGAATGCTTGTATCCGGCTAGCGTCCGGCGGAACTGATTGTTTGCGATAAGCAACATTAGACGCGGCCGGTAGTTGAAAGGGTGAATAATGGCTAGATTTCTAGAACATCTTCGTACCTCAGTACATTAAGCTGTCAATAGTACGAATGAATTGAAGTTAGTGATGAAAGACAGGCTTCATGTATTAACAATATGGCTCTATATATTTACATTACAATAAGCTGTTTACAAAAGCAACTTTTTTAATTTTAATTACAATTTTAATAGGGCAAGATGGTTTATGGCACAAAATAATACACAACTCATACATTTCAATATTTTATTTTTCTAATAATTAAAATTATAATTACAGCGTCATATTTATTAAATATATACACGTTGTTCAATATTAGAAGTGATAAGATAATCTCCAATTAACTTGAAGCAAAAAGTCTACTCATATCCCACCTACAAAATTAGATAGTCTTCATTTTATTATATGGTTTAAACATTTTCAAAGTACCAAAAATCCAGAATTATTACCTTCATTATGCATTTAATCCATGAACACTATAGTTTCATGACTTAATTGTCCCTGTATCTTGCTTTTGAACTCCTGAAGACTCTTTCAGACTGTCTATTTATGTGTGACATTGTAGCTCCCAAATAAACGATTAAACGAATTTTGATGCGGGTTTTTTATTTCATAGCTAAAATCCCATTATCAAAACCTTTTTTATTTGATGGCGTAAAAGTGTTTGGCCCAATATGGTATATATTTTAAGTATCTCGTCAAATTGTCTTGAAAATTCCGTACAAATCATGTTTTTGGTGTGAGTGATAAACGTGGTCAGCACGTCAATATTCTTTTGGAAAAATCGGGACAAATATATCGGACTTCTAATAAGTATTCGTGTTCTACTTGATTTATAGTCTTAATTGATAGTCATTCAAAATCTAGATTATGTTACGTTGAAGAAAAGTGCAAGATTTGTTACTACAAATTATTTTCAAATAAAAAGATAAAAATTCGATTACCTAATTTATGGCTCTTTTGTTGTATATAAATAGGTAATTATTTTTTGTAATTCATACTTAATAATCGCGTACAATGTCATTCATATTCTTGTTCAAAGGTAGATGGAAGCTCTTTTAATATGCCACATAAAAGTAAGCTTGCAGGTCTTAAAATTAAGTGTCTTCTTTGTTCTTAATAACTCGTTGCCTTCAAGATGTTTTCATTAAGTCTGGAAAAGATAAATAAAATAGATTGAAAAAGATTATCAGTTACTTGAATTGATGTATATACTTAAGTTCTTTAGTGCATGGTTTATTGTACATACAATACCCCTTATCAAACGATAAGGCGCACAGTCCTACATCCCTTAATTGCAGTGCAATTCAAGAGTCGAAAATTACTAAACCGCGAGATGGCTTCAAATATACGATATAATAACGATTTTAAAACCTTACCATCTACATACCCTAGGACGCATAGAAGCGCTAAAGAAATTTAGATTATAACGCTGACTCATTCGACTACCGACCGCCCCCGCAATTGCGTAACTTCATCGATCACTTACGGTCAACGTAAGGAGAGGTTGGGAGCTCTTCAGTATAATTATCTCACAAATAATAGTTTTTATCGTATTACTGAATAATAAAAAGTGTATTTCTTCCAATGAAATCCATCTCTTTGCTCATGGCGACTACGGAATCCTTCGTTATGTTCGGTCTGACGGGTGTCACAAGGGAGTACTTGACCATGTATATTTTTAAAAGTTTCATGCTTTGCAATAATTATATCCGATTTAGGCGATACTTTCTGGACAACCATTGTTACCATTTCTTTAGTTTTGATCTACATTGATAACACTTGTCGCTTTTCCACGTCAGAAATACGAGTATCATGCGCAAACAATGGTATGAGAGAAACAATCAGGACCTTGTAAATATATAATGTATGATGTAACGCGCCTACCTGCGTACGTATGCTCGTCTCCTGGCCTGGAAGTCTAACGCCAACGGGTCTACGTCCACGTGAGAGTTGCTGTCCAAACCAGGCATTACATCTGACAGAGCATCGCTCTCAGATATTACTGAAGATAAATAATTAAAAGACATCTAAGATTTAAGCAGTTAAAATTGATTATCACTTGCTTCGGCGGATTACCATAAAGATGGCAGAGAGAGAGACACATCCTTTCACTAATCCTATTCTAAAACGAGACAAGCAAGAGTTAGGTATAGGTGATATGAGCGAAGTATATAAAGTAAAATAATAAGTATATAAAGTAAACATCGCGTGAACATTAATAACACCGGCACTGGATAGAATAGAAAGATCTATTTGAGACACGATGCTACGTCCGAACACCGAAATGCTTAATTTTAAGTATATGATGGTAACTAAAATGGCATTTTTCTCAAAACACTACAATTTTTTACGCATTACGTACATTTTACTCGTTCTTTGTTCTCACTAACTTATTTGAAGTTAACCACAATGTTTAATGATTAGGAGTAAATACTGTAAATTCAATAAGGTAAGAGTCATATGTTACCAATATCACTTGTGTGTAAGCTTCCATCGAAGTAAACTGTACCCTCGGTGTCTGGTTTCAGTTCTGAAATGGAATGGAAAATAATGGTTTTTTATCATTGTATCTTACGCTGAAAAAGAGACGCAGTCAACATTATTCAAAGAAATTGAAGCTATCAATTTTACAGCTCAGTTAGTATTACCCGAAGGAATTAAAGATGCAGTTGTTGCAATCAGCACGACGACATAGCAACAGCCAATGTAATAAATAACGTTGTAACCGATGACTGTGTGGGGTATTTAGCTGTACTACTATGAGCGGTTCGCCACAGGAAATGCTATCTCCAATTTTCTTATTTACATTGCTAAATACTGAACACTTACCATATCGTTTAAGATTTGATTCCAGTTCATCATTATCTGAAATAAATTTTATTGTTTTTATACTGGATAATCATAAATCATCCACTATTACCCTCATTTACAGGAAATCTGCCCAAGACTTCTTTTAATTATCGTGGTATTTGTGCAACGTGGCCATGCTAAACATCTCGCATCAAGTTTCCAGCATAGACTTTATCACCCCGACCCATGGGGTCCATTCACACTGTGTTTACCGACTCCCAGTAAAATGCAAGTTCATGATCAATCTAGACAATGTTTGATAAAAATGATTGTCGTTTTATCACTACATTGTATTAATTGTATTTGTATCTGATGATTTTACAACGTACTATACGGATAAAGTTATTTACGAGGAAAGTTTACGTGCGAATGAAACGTTAAAAATTGATAAACCGTCTGATAATAACGGTTATAATTGTTTCGGATACGGTTTATATTTGGGAATGTAAGCATCATGGGTCATGAAGCTAAGATAAGCCATTCTGGATTACACGTTTAGTTTTCAATATTTAAAAATGGTTTGTTGCAACATGTGCCTCGTCATATGGAACGAAGATCACGTATAAATACTTTGTTGGAATAGAAATTTCATATTTAGTAGAAGACTCACCCAGACTTGCAGATTTAATATAATGCAAACTGGATTACCTGGAAAGAACAGATCTGGTACCCTTTCGGTGATCAATGCGCTCTCAAGAGAGTATTTAAAACTTATAGGGGTAGAAATAACGGGTAGATTAGTAGTATATATCGGTTCTGAAACAGTAAATCAACATGTAAATTCGGTAAATTAAACTTTTACAGTAACAACAAAAATATTGTTGAGTTCCTTGTTCTAATAATTCAGCGTAAACAAGGAATAATAAGTTGTATGTAGAGATCTTGATATTGATATCATAGTACCAACTTCTTAATCCGTAAGGTTAATTAAATTTGTTTAAATCATTTAATTAAGATTATTTCATTAATTAATTTACAGAAATCGTCTACGTGATGCATGCAAAACGTTCCACCTTAGTTCCGAAATATTACTGGTGTACGATTATACATTAAAAAAGTAGAGAACCTGTTTATCACTCTCTAAACAATCAACGTTGCAACCGAAACAAGATAAAAACATTTCAGAATTGATTCAGGCATTATGTGTATCTGACATCAAATAGTACATTTTGAAAATAACTACAGTAAACTTATTTAAGTAATTTATATTAAAAGAGAGATGAACGGGGAAGAAAATAATGAGCGACAGTATTCTTACCTGCAGTTTGAGTTATAAGAGGATATAACTTTGTCGTTTCTGATTCAGAATCAAATTTTACGGCTCTATGAGGTAAGTTTTTTTCTGATGTATTATCCACTGGCGGGGGTGCGAGAGGTTTCATTGGTATCATATCTGTAATATTGAATTATATATATTATTATATATTATAACTCTAATACATTCGAAAATTCCACTCTAGTACGAACGAGATAAATTGCTTAATTGATGAATTGTTTTACATTGCGAATTGTGTGGAGTACCGCAAATGACTAGAAAACTATAGCCGTGTCGGTATTCCCGTCTGGGTATAAGTATGGATGGCGTACAAAAAATGTATAGGCTAGTGATTAATCAGTGCATTAAAACATCCAAGGCTAAATTATGCTGCTGATTGAATTGTACTGCAGATTTAATAGAGATACTCGTGTTAATTGAATATAAATATTATCGCAGTGTTGACGGACAAATGCCCGTTAACAGTCTCTAAAATGAGAAACGTTTAAAAACAGAAGTAAATAAAATTAAATACAAATATTTTTTCAGACTACTTAAAATATAATTGAATATGTTATTAAAACATATGGTTGAATTGAATTAAAACCTTACCAATGCTTTTCAATTTTCTTAAAGATTTTTCTACACACCACTTAAACATTTGTTTATGCTGATTTTGACCAACTTCAGTACAAAATTTAATAGCCGTAGTCAAGTAAGGATCATCATTATCTTTGTTACTTCTATTTATTATCTTCTTACTATCTTTCAAACTTTTTCTTAATTTGACGTGATGCCCTATCCATCTTCTCTCTCTATGCAAATTCTGAATATTGGGATATTCATGTATGTTGCCAACGGGTAAAAGAATCGTGGTTTCATTAGTCGATTCCTGTCTTTTATTTTTCGCATTTCGCGTAGTTTTGGCTTCATTATCAACAATAGCGGTTAAAACTTTACTTTTCATGAGATTATCAATAAAAGTATTATTAAAATAATATTTATATACTAATTCATCAACAGGTTGGTCGTTCTTTTCTTCGAGAATTAATTTATCGTGATTAAGAACTGGACCTACATTAGGAATTGAAAATAGATTTATTTTAACTGAATCTGTAGATAAAGGAATAGTGGTCGACGTGAATGTAATGTTATTTGTTTTTCCATTGACTGTTGAAGAGTTTTTTGGTTTATTGACCAAGGAACTTAATTTAGAGCCAGCCAGATTTTTTTTATCCGTGTAAAATTGTTTTGCTTTTTTTAAAACTCGTGCGAAATTATTTTGTCTTTGTGATATTTCGCTCTGAGTTTTTGCTATTAAACTCTGCTTACGATTAATTTTTTCGTTTTGGTCTAACATAAATTTCTGGATTGTATAAAATTGATGTTGTTGCGATAGAAATTTCTGCTGTTGATTTTCAAACTCTTTTAAATTTTTTGTCATTTCTATTTCTCTGTGCTTTATATCATCAGTTTTCTTTATAAATTTTTCATTTAAATGCTGCATTTGTTCATTCATTTCTATTAAGTGCCTGTATTTTGTTTCAAAATCTTGAAATTTGGTATCCAAAGTAGCAATATTTTTCATGAATTCTTCATTAAGGCTGTGTAGTTTATTGTCAATTTCTTGGATTTCGTTATGTTGTTTCATAACTTTTCTAAAGGTTTTTGTGAGTAATGATAAAATTTTGACCAGTCCTTTTTCAGTTATAGGTTTATTTCTGACTGAACTTTCCGGTCTCGTTAGCACCATGTTTTGTATAGGGGAATTTTGCCACAATCTTTCTTCTTTGTCAAAAACATTTCTATTAATTTTATGGCCATCAATGTATTTTGTTTTATTGCTCTCAAGTGCAACTTTTTCTTTTTCTTCCAAATCAAACTCTGATTGCGTCATACGTCGTTTTGGAATAATCAAACCAGTTTTATTATGAGGTATTGTAATATTTTTGTTTAATAATATCGAGTAATTTTGTTCAGTATTATTTGGTGCATTTAGTTTACTTTCTATTAGATGTTTTGCAGCGTATGTTTTATCAGTATTGTTTATATCATTTATTTCGGCTTTAAAAGTTTCATTATTATTAATTTCTCTTTTATTACTGTTAGCTAGTAATACTGCTACTCCATAGGGATAATCATTAAATACAGAAGTAGGTCTTAGTTGTGATATAAACTTGGATTTTACAAGTGAGCCTTTATCGTCATCCTTTTTTGAACAATTCATCTTGTTATTACATTTCCTGATTCTCTTTTTAAGTCGTTGACTTTGTTTATCTGAAAAGTATGAATCAATCAAATCAAAATATAGTTTTATACTTAGTCAAAATTATTCAAAATTGCAATAATAGTTACGTCATATTAGAAGTTACTTTAATCATAAAGTTTGTTAAACTCGATATTGCTATATTACAAATTGTGCTATTTATAATTTGTATTACTGTGATAAAAGGGGTATGGGTCTTATATAAATGAATACTCACTAATGGTCGACCTTTTATTTCGTTCCACATAACTCGAAAATATCGGAATAGTGTCCATATAATTTTCACCAAATGCATCGAAATTATTTTGTAGTAAATTATCAACATCTCCAGAATAAGCCCTAAATATAAAGTCGCCATAATTAGATTTTTCTATTTTATCTTTCATCCATAGACCTTTATTTAAAATATTGTTTCTCTCCATTCTTGATTTGTAATTTGCCTTCTCTCCTAAATACACTGCATTCGAGTTCATCAGTAGGTTTATTAATACAGATATTATTGTAAGTCTGTACATCACTATTAATTTTATAACACTGTCAACAAGAGCAAGTGACACAAACTAGCGTAGAATGGCGTTGGAAAGGTATTTAGCTTGTATATCAATGCTGTTTGGAGTTTTTACTTTGTTTGTAAATAAAGTAGTTTAGTGAGGCCTTGCTCCTTCTAAATGAATTAAAAGCGATGTGATTTGAAATTGTTTTATTCAAAATCAAGTATGAAACCAAGGTCATATGAGATTACTGTAATATTTGAACTTGGTCAACAAATTGGTAGTGTTCTTGTAATTTGGGATAGTTACTATCACTCAATATTATTAAGCAATTACAGATGTTGTTTAGGCGCTACACTCTTGCCTGAAGTGAAACAGTTCTGCGAATTGCTGAATACCTTTACATAATAATAGTTAATATTTAAGCTAAAAGTGAACCCTGTAGTAATCTCTATGATTGTGATAAGTATAATAGTCAATATTGAAAACTTGCTACGAACCAAATTGAATTAAAAAAAAGTGATAACGTATACTCTTAGACATATTTTGTTCTGATTTCGCTGATCTTTTGGGCTTTATAATTAATTATCAATACAAGTACGCAGTGGATTTATTAGATGGATTACAAAGGTTTTAATTTTAAGTAGTTTTACTCTTTTTTAGTGATTTAGGCACTTACTTTAGTAGTAGTAAAAGTGTAATTTTCATTCCTAACTTATCTCTTCGCGCTCACATTTTAAATGCAATATCTCTCACATTTGCTCACGAAATAAACGAAAGCATTACAATAATTTCAAGACGTATTAAGCGCGTTTAATTATCGATATAACTCTAGCACCGGTGTAGTGGTTCGTTTCACTACATTGTTTACGTACAGCATTTCAGACTCAATGATTCTGTTATGTGTGATGTTTTTGTAAAGCTCTGGTTCTTTTGTAAAAATTTTCATTGATTTTCATTTGATAAGAAGTCTGCCCTCCTTTTGGTGTGATAAAGAATTGTAAGCATGCCTTTAACGGAATTATGTCGAAATTGCTTCAAGAAGCAATGAATGACAAAAAATATTCTTTTTTTTCTTAGTTACGCAAGATTATGAAATTTGGATGAAAGAAAATTGTAAAATAAATACAGCTTGTTTTTTCAAACTATTAATTTAAATATAAATTCAATCAAATTCTTAATTAAGGTATAATATTTTAAAATGTACGATACATTAGGCAGCGCAAAAGCTATATTGTATAAACCTTATCCGTTATCATTGCTATTATCACCATCAACATCGTTTCCACCTCAACCATCGTTGCACATGACGACCATATCTATCCATGCTGTAAAGGTGTATTTCGGGACATGAAAGTAAACTGTCAAATATGCATGAAAACCATGCTTTTATATTTGTTAACAGAGGAAAAATAATACATAACATAATCACAACATTTCAATACTTCCATACTAATAATTGTTAAAAATTATAAACTAAGTTTGATATTAGGAACTTTTAAAGCAAAAACTCCAATTATCTTCCGTATTAGTGTCGTGCTGTTACATCGTAACAACACTGAAGTCAGGAATCCAAGGATAATTGTTTCATTTTCACAAATATAATTTGTTATGTTTGATGAATCGGACAAGGGGTTTTTTATATGAAGGAGTAAATAAATGGGAAACATCGGAAAAGCAAAGTTATTTTTTGTCTTCAAGATGAGTTTTTCTGAAACAAGATACGATTATCGATATATATATTACAAATTACTTGGCGTAACTTAGTATGATATAATAGCATACTCATTTGGATTTATTTTGTCTCTATTTGCCAATTAAAAGCAAAATTATTTATGGATCATAAAAAAAAACGCATTGACACTTTGACTAAATCCTCAAATCAAATCCCCGCAATCCTTAAAAATCTTAAATATAATTACCTAGTACAACACGACATATCCCAGAATTTTTGATCTATTCCATATTCTTCGCCGTCTTGGATAGTCTGCGGCATATTTTTGCCCATAGACTCGGGCAGGAATAAACAAAGACAACCCCCTATTATGCCGATTGCACCAAGTATCAGAAGTGGGATCTCTTTAGCTATTGTAGCCTAAAAAATAGAAAAAAAAATTGATATAGTACTTTGATTGCATGATAGTATGGTAAGTGAAGTTTTGTAGACTTAACATGTATTTTCTGAACATATAACATACACAGCTCACAGGTAACAAGAATGTTCCACGTGGATCAAAAATACTGGTAAAGGCCAACCTCACACGTGGCTACCTTTCAACACTCACCATATAAACAATGTAAGGAACCAAAACGGTGGCAACATAGCCCACGATGTGAATGAGCGCAAGGCCTTGCGCACGCACCACTGTAGGCAGGAGCTCTGCCGCGTACTGCATACCTATATTGTATGAGATATTCACTGCGAAACGGCCCACTATGGCGAGGGATGCCGATGGGAGACCTGAGAACAGTTTAAAATTGTATAACTTGTCTGAGGCAATATCTCTGCTGATTCTGTAGGAAATCAAATAAACTCAAGTTTCTAATCTTCTTCACGAAGTTGAAGATCCCTATAGCATACTCTACTGCGCTGCTTCAGTGTGGATAATTTGAGAGATTTGTGGCTTGTAAACCAAACGTCCGATGCATTCGTTCTATTCGGTCTTCGGATGGCATGACATCAATTTTGTTCAGTATTATTTGGTACATTTGGCAACCTGTGACATGGTCTAACTACCGCTGTCTAATGATAACAACCGAAACAGACAGCTTAACGTACCTGAAGCACATAAGCACTCTACAAACTTTACCATTACGGATAACGTATTCAAAAGATCGCGTCCAAAGTTGTATATCTCCGTCGAACATTAATTTAATATATATTATGATGAACTGAACTGATATCATGAACTGTTTATCATCTTACCGTATGGAACTGTAGTAGCCAAGAAACTGAATATTCCGCTGATTATCATAGAACCGAATGCTAGCCAGCGTCGGCCCAATCTGTAAAAAACCAAAATAAGATCAATTTTTTGTAAGTGAACACTATTGAATTACTAGGTATAATTGAGTTACTCGACGGAATAATGGCCTGTTCCACAATTTTACAGTAACCTAATTACAGAATAAGTATTTTTTTTCGTAGAATAGGCTTTTTTCCTGTGAAAGTAACTATAAATTTATAATATAATAAGAATATTGATTAACGTCATCTGTTTAAAATACCTGAAATCAAATTAGGTTACTTAGGTTTCAACGATCTGCGTATACTATTAAATTATATGAAGAAAACAAAATACTATTAAATTCTGCCACTGTAAAATTGTAGAATAGATCCCTCATAAGCTGACTTAACTTACATATCCAAAGTCAGAATCAACAGAATATCAGCAGGGAACTCGGTAGCAGTGGCGATGGTAAAAGTCAGAAACATGTCGAGTCCTAATGACCCAACATTCCTGACGTGACCATCGAATACCATGGCAATCGACATCCAGATGAAAAGGAGCAGG
>DWPT01001243.1:0-19355 GCA_018251895.1 Agathymus mariae mariae
TTCATTCAAGAGGGCATATAATATATCAAAGACATATTAACTTGAAAAATGTTGGTTGTACATAACTTTAGGAGGGTAGGCCAAAAAACCTGTACCTTTTTATGATGGATTAGCTTAATAATATTGCAGCTGTTAACTTGATGGAGTTCAAATCAAACTTATAGACGTGAAATGGAAAAAGCAATCAGCGATGCGTATTTATAAATGATAATGCATTTCGTAATACGTTAACTTTAACTACTTCTGGAGCAATGTCTTGGTCCACAAATCATGTCATGTTACAAGAAAAACTTACTACTATTTACACGACACGAATTAAATTCTCCACAAGTGTTCCTTCCGATTCTTTTTTTTTGGACACAGACAAGTGAAATAGAGCTACCCTCTGGAGATGCGCGGGAGGGGGTGGTGAATGCTCATGCATACCTCATAATTTACGGCGTCCTCTATACGCTGACTATTATTTTGTAAACAATCAAATAAAATATCATTGTCAATCAGCACAATCAAATTCTTTGTACTACACGTTAAGTTATTAATTGGTGACAATAGATGGCGCTAATTGGTTCCGCTACTCAACCTTGTAGATCGATCACCGCAAAATGGGAGTTTGTTTTTTATCTATTTATTTTTAAATCATGTCAAACGAATCAAACTGGAACCTAGTTCATAAACTGCACACAATTTATCGCATAATTATTGTTAAAGTCAAATTGCACTGGGACCTTGATAGGATTAATACAATGTGGAAATTCATTTGCACCTGATTCTGTCCTTGCACGAAATCAATAACATTTAACACCCGCGTCGGTGTTCTCGGCTACTTACGATGTGGAAGTCTTCAAGAGGAGAGTCAATAGGCTATTATAAGTTAATACGTTCAACATCTTAGACTTCATCACCACTTAACATCAGGTGTGATTGTTGTCAAGCGTTAACTTATTCTATGTAAGAAAAAAAAATATTACATCAATAAATCGCATTTATATACAAGTGCCAATAAATTGCTTTAACTTGTGACACATAATATAAGAAATTGGTGTATTATTTTAACATTTATTTTGATTACGAATCTAAAAAGCAAAACAGATAATCGGGTGACATTATTTGTATGAAAATTACTGTAATATTGTCCTCTCACGAGCAGTGTGTTAAGACCTCTAACTGGCATACCTCTTGATGACCTCCCTCGCCTTCTCCTTGTCCACTCTCTCTATAAAGCAAGCCGTAACGGCCGGAAACGCAGTCCACCAGCCCCTATAGTCCCTCTGTAGTGAGACGACTACCGGTTCCGAGTTGTACCTCCACAGCTGGCTGAGACCACAGTATACCGCCCCAGCAAAAGCTCCCATAGTCAAGATGAACCAGATAAACCTAGTTAGATATTGGAATGTTTCTAAATGAATTCGAAGAATTTGAAAAAAAAGTTAATTGTGAAGATAATCAAAAGATTATATTATATATTAGATAGTCATCATCATAACTCCTAGCGTTGTGATTGCTGGACTTGATGAAGTTTTGTAATGAACAGAAATAAGTACCAGTTATTAGACTGCGTTTGTTTCTAAAAATAATACTAATAATAAAAACTCTAATCTTATAACGATTTTAATATTCCTCAAAGCAATGCCGAAGCACCAATAATCGAAATTTAAAAAAGTAAAGATATAACACGAACCCGCCCAAATGATATTCTCTGGCTGTTACATGTACGTACATTAGAGATCGGTGATCGTTAAATTCACAGGCGACTAACTAAAGAACCAAATTCAAAATGTGAATGCCGCTCTGTCATGTGTTCTTATCAAAAAATTTGCGTTATTTAAGTTAGTAAATTCAGTAATGACTTTTTAAATTTCAGTGGATGTAGTTTTAAAATCAACCTTTCGGTGAAGTGCAGGTTTTCGGCGACAGTATGCTTGAGGCCATGTAAGGTCGTCTCCTTGCAGAACTTGGAGTAAATACCCCAGAGGGAAGCCATGGAGACTCTTACCGAATCCATCATTGAATTCATAAGAGTACGACAGTTGAACATAGCGGTGGGTTTCTCTTTGTCCTTTTCGTAATCATCTGCGAGGCAATTAATATGACATACTATATTGAGGATTTAATAGGTGACCCTGTAACTAAGATTTTAATGAACCAGTCTCAATAATACAAAATATTGCTTCGCCGTGTAGATTGTTACGCATCCAAATGATCACATTGCATGTAATTTAAATTTTTATTGTATCACAATTTATAACAAATTAAACAAGTTAATATTTTAATAAACAATACCTATGTAACAAGTTTATTTTTACACAATAGCGGCTCCCGTCCGACTTCGTTCGGGTTGCATTATAATTATATATAATAATATGAATTCATGATAAATAATACATAAAATCGGAAGTTTGTATAATAAGGTACAACAGTTGGTATGTCAGTTACCCACTGGAACTTTTAAGCATTGCTTATAGGTAAAGGTAAAGGATATTATGGTATAGACGAATATATGAATGTCAGGATCGCCTTACTTTGTAATTACTATATGTTTTAAAAGATGTGCTAAGGAGTTTCTTTCGCCGTTTCTCCTCATTGTTAAAGCACCTTCACCAATCGATAGTAAAAGTAAAAAATGACGTACATTACGAGTGTTTACTGTATACGTGAATTATTAAAAGACATTGAATTGAATTAAATTCAACATTGGGAACCATTCATACTTTGATTTTGGATAGGATAATGATGTACCGGATTTTGATATTCAACGACTCATATTTACCCACATAGAGACGTGTGTAGGATTTCCCACCTTCCTCCAAACTTGCGTCAACATGCACTTATGATTAACAAAAGTATACATATGTTTTGCGCCAGCTCAGATCATCATCAACGTTGTACCACGGTCCAAGCACACAAACTAAAGATACTCAGTATGTTTGGAGCACTTACCCACGGCCCAGGCGGGTGGGTCGACGAGAAGTTTAATTTACCGTGGACCCAGCATTTGCCCTGGTCCCGACTGTCTGTTTCAACCCATTGACTACATGACTTTCTTAATCATTTTAATCATTGAAGAATAAAGATTACTTTCTTATTTGTACAAAAAAATTGTAATAGAAAATTCTTACCCTAGTACATTAAGTTTATGATTCAAGTCTCAAATTGCCCTGATTCTCAATTGTTAATCGACCCGGTCAACATTTGAACGTCAAAACTTTAAATACTGGAGTGAATCAATGATTAATCTGTGCATTTCGACTATCCGAACTAATGCTACAGATACAATCGATGTTAATAGTTGTCATTTATAGTTGTTAAAATATTGTCCAGTCGTTAGCAACCCAGCGTCTCCCAAACGTCGGTCTGGGCCCGGGTCAACGCCGGGGCACTAATATTAAATACCAGGTCGCTACATTCAATGATGCCCCCGGGGTAATGTTTTTAAGTACTATAACCTATCATTTCATTATTGTTAAATAAACTTAATATGTAAACGTTAATATTTTTATATAATTTTTTTTTTTTTTAATTTTTTTTTATATATTTTGCTTCTCGTGACTTCGTATTTGACTTCGTTAAGGTTCAACGTTTAATTACTATACTCACACAGTAAAACGTACATAAAAAATAAATATAAAAATAATTGTTTTATACAGCCTATGATCAACCGGAATAATGTACTTTTCGAACGGTAAAAGGATTTTTCAGGTGGGTGCCGTGGATCCGGAAATTAGCTTCCCCGTATAGACAAACTCACAAAATTCTCACTCTCTTATGTTTAATATATAATACAAAAACGAGTATTTTTTAGATATTTTTTACATGAGTACACTTAAAAAAGAACATAAAAGTTTAAAATTTAACCGGCCCGAGAAAAACAGTTTGGGAAACGCATGTCGAATGGTAGAACCATTAGGCGCTGACCATCGCGTACATTTAAGTTGTATGTGTTTTATACTTGAAACTAGCGGTGTGCGTTACAAATTAGGTACAATTACCTTAGTTTATCGTATCAATATCAGTGGTTTATTAATGCAGTTAAAACTTATATTAAATATACTACTATATAAACCTGTAGTGTCAGTTTGTACATTCCATTTTTTGACGAACTTCATGATAAATAGTCGTTTTATGTTCTGAGATCAATTTGACCGTTTTGATTTTTTTGTTTCTCTGTATATATATGTACGTATATCTCGTTATAATTCAAAAACGGCTTGACCGATCTTAATGAAAAATGATGCAGCTGGCATCCTAGCGATTGCATAGATGATAGGCTATATAAAATGGCAGTTGACCGAATGAAGTCTAATCAAGGCGAAAGTATAATATTGTAAATAATCATGTATGTATAATCGATTGTTTAGTACGAACGAAGTCTGACGGGGCTGATAATATAAACTTTAACGGGATCGACAGTGAATATTTTTGGTAAGTTTAAACGCAGATTGACTATCTTATCGATATAGCGTTGAAAACATATTTAATTTTAAATTTTGTGTCTGTCCGCCTGAAGACACTAAACCGCTATATAGAGTTAGATGATTCGTGAAATATTTGAAACTTATAAGTCAGAATCTACGATATGTTTTTATATATATATATACGATATATACTTTTCAATCCGACCAATGGATCTATTTTCCAATATGAAGCGAAGAGGGGCAACTAGAAAATGGATAAAAAATTGTCCTTTTTAGAAAATCAGTTCGATATTATTCCATTTTCTAGCGACCTTGACAGTATCACCTTCCACCAGGTGGCGGCACTCTTCACAGTGCTGTACTTCGTGTACCAGTACCGTGATGTGCTTTTCAAGAATATGCAAGATGAATATATGGAACCCCGACGTTCCAAGCACATCTCTCGTTCTAAATCCAAGTAAGAGTTTTAAAGAAGAATCAATATATAGTCGTTAACATTCACACACTCACATCCTGCACTACGAGTCCCTTTGCGGATGACAAGGATACACAAATGTGACATCAGAGACTATGGCGATTTCAGGACCCCAGCACAAGCATTTATCTGTCGCATAAATCTAACCGTACCAAAATCTAGGGTAGCCAAGATTCCTACCACCTGAACAACAATGACCAATACAAAGTTTTATTGTAATAAAGTAAGGTTATCACATGATATTATAAGAAATAAAAAAAACAGCAGTTGGTATGGGTGATTTCACAAAGTAATTACGTTCACCGTTCTTTGCGCAACGCTGTTGGAGATCTAGGAACGCGTCTCCCTCGTCGTCTTCAGTGGCCGACTGACTGTGTGAAAGAGATAGGTTATGCTGCAACTTTAACAATCGAGATCTTTGAGAACTCTCGCTCTCTCGCTTCTTCTCCACCGTAAGACCCTCATTCTCCCGAGTTTACGTTCGGGTAAAAAGGATGACCCTTGAGGCCCGAATTTCCCCAAACCACGCACGGCGGAAAGGCGGTGGCGATGGATGACCCCAGTTTGAGAACTCCCAGGGTACAAGCTGTCGCGATTAATCGCACGATCGGAAACCTTCGATCCTGCTCGGCGCCGTTATGCGTGTTACCCTGGCAGTCAGTTGTCTGCCAACACTTGTGGTAGACGGAACGCTCCACGCGCTTCTGTGTTTTGTCATTCGCTCTAGTAACAAAAGCTTGCGTCGCCAATAACTCATTTGGTCCGCAGTCTATACCCCTAGAATACAAAGTTACGATTACAGTGCCTATATCTTCATTTTAGGTCCCGCTCGAGATCAAGGTCTCCTAGCTATTACGAGTACAAAATTCACCGTCGCGGACGGAAGACGAACCGTTGCCCCGACTGCAGCAAATGTAATGGTGATCCAAGATTGTAAAATTAAAAAAGTTTAAAACTATTATATCGCAGTTTTCTTTTCACAGTTTCAGATGCTACAACAGTTCAAGGAAACCTTCGATGCTAGCGGTCCATTTCACTGGCCGACGGACGATGATGGTGAATGGTCGCCTTCCGTTAGAGACTATTCTGTATCATCCAATAGAATCCCGGCAGTACCCGTGCGTTGTGGTAGGGTTCTTTGGCCACCTGGCTAGCTACAACCCTGCTAGACTCAACCGTGACATTCGTGTTACCTGTGGTAATCCAGTGGTTTTGGCGTGGGTTTTTGCACACGTGAGACCGTTTTGAAGAAACATGCATACCTGAGAATTCTTCAGAGCCCAGTTGTGAGACAGTATGGGTTGTAATGATATCAGTGTCAGAGGGCTATAGACGTCAATAGGCGATGATAACCACTTAACGTAAGAAAAACATTTTCTACAAATCTAACCATGAATCTAAATCATACAGGGACCCTATTAGAAACACAAAAATTTCATCTAAATTGGTTCAGCCACTTAGGAGGTACATTCACGTACAGGAAAACTTTCGATATATTTATTTATTAAATTTATTTATATTTAGATAATACATTTATATATTTATTAGTCATCATCATCAAAGTTCAATTCTTCGTTGTCCGGAACCCAGACCCTGTCATCATGCTGCACGAGAAACTGTTGAGGACAACACACGTCGTCTCCCGATGGGCACGATCTAAAAAAATACGATGGTTAGAAATTGGTACAATACTATATACTGCATGTATTTGCTAAAATTATAACGAAAAACAAAGATTGCAGGGAGTCAAAATGAAATCCACGGAGTGTGCTGATGCGTTTGAAGGATAGAGAAACTGTTTAGGATAAGTCTTCAAAAGCAAAAGTTGAAAAAGGTCTGTAGTTTTGCCAAGAGTACTGATCAACAGATCCACTAGGAATAAACATGCTGTAACATTGGTTGTCTAGTAATAATCAGGATTTTCATGCCAGTAGTAAGAGTGAAAAGCCTACTAAAATTACCGTTGTACGCATGCATCGCTAGATTGAAAATATATAGTTGATAGTGTATCAGGCGTTACTTTGGGGAAATTCATTGTTATTAAATTAGTATTAATTAACTTTGCAACAATCCGCAAGCACGATGTATGATGGTATATACTTCTGCACATGCATAAAACCTCCCTCCCTCCCACGAAGGAGAACATACAGTTATGATAAATAAAAGTATATACCAACATACATACCGTCACCGACACGTGTTTCGCTCAGAAACAAAGCATCATCAGGGTGAGTAGACTCTACGAGTGTTAACCGCAAAGTAAAAAAATTAAAATAATATGTGTAACGTTCAGTCGTTTCTACATGTTTTTTTGTATATGTTTTTCGATGCTTCTCCCATTCTCCCCACACTCCTTACTCCTCGCGTCACTTGAGTTAAGTTCAATTCATTTTAAGTCGAAGTTATCAGTCATCCTACATTTTTCGAACTAGATCAACTCCGCCAGTAGCTTTTTGAGACATGCGATGCACTAAGTTGTGTGTTTCTTGCTAAAGACAAAAAAGATATACAATTACATATATCTCATTTATACTTTCTATACGTAAATACGTCCATTAAATTAGTCAGGGTTAGTTTTTGTATTATTGATCTACATACGTAACAACAGTATTTTTGTCTTTAATACAGCTGTTTCATTATTTCATAGTTTCATAAATTCTGAAACACTATTAAAACATAAATGTTTGCACCTATTTAATTTTATAATTCTATATATGTACACAGTTTGAGCCGTACAAACGTACGTAATAGACGTACGTACGTAACATTTATGTACGTAAACGATTTCACAGTATAATTTACATATTTTAAATTCAAGTGTCGTTCGAATATCGTAAAAGTAATTATTATTACGATAATAATTGTATATAATGTGTGATGTGATTGTTTGATCAATGCAATGCAAGAATAACATAATAATCATTGAACTATAAAATGGCAATTCACAATTTTGGAAACACCCGAGACGTAAACCATATTATGAAGGCGTTTAACATTTTCCGAACTTCACTCCGTTCGGATGCCGCTTCAACATACAAGTAATTTACGTATGTTGTAATGTTTATTATATTTTGCGTCATCCATCTATGTTTTAAAAGCTCCCTGCTAAATATAAGTATCACTTTCATGTTTAACTGGCGCTACTCCAAGTGCAATCATTTCGCGATTTTTATATTGTTATTTTAGCTTAATAGTAGAAATAACAAATTGCAAGTCTACACAAGACATCAATCAGAAATATAGCTTTATCACCATGAAACCTGCGTAGAAACACTATGTAGATATTTAGATGTTTGAACACAAAAATTACAAGATGTTTGTATAGTCGATTATTTTCAATCGTTTGCTTATTTTATCTGTTATAATGAAGTCGAATGTCAATGTCGAATCAACGTCTGTCGTCAACTCGTCCCGTCAGGTTATATGGTGGTCAATTACACTTGTTTTTATATATTATAAATATTAGGAACTTTGTTAACTGTACGTGCACAATATTTATACGAGTAATTCAAAATTAGTACCATTACTGTTATTTCAATAAATCAATATGGAAGACGATTCCTCGAATGACATGTATACGATGGAGTCTAAAGAATCTCGGATCTCTTCAGTGCCGGCGACTGCGGAAAACAAATTAGTGGCACTGGCAGGTAACAAGTTATTTTGCTCCATGTTTATTATCCATTATGGTCCTTTGTATTTCATTTCATTAAATTATTGTAGCGGTGAATTCAGAATTTAAATCGATTCGAGTAATGATAAAAATCCTTTTAATTATTATTGTTTATTAATTGTTTGTTTTAAACATCTAAGGCGGGCAACATTTTTATATGGATAAGGATCAACACTAAATTGGAGAATACTTAACAATGAACCCAATTATCTAAAGTATACATAAAAGTGGTTGCTGTGATTGAACCTTAAGAGATAGACTTATATTACTACATTATTTTTCTTTATTATTGCCCAATATATATCTCATAAAAAATATTTTGGTGACTTTATTACAAAATACTGACTGGCACAAAATAATATATTAGAATAAATAATAGACTATGTCTTTCTTCAGGCCACTGGCTATCTCTATATCTAATTTCATAGCAGTCGGTTGAGCGGTTTGGCCTTGAAAGCATAACACAAGCAGTCAGACAGAATTAGTTTTGCATTAATATTAGTGGTTTTGCATTAATGTTGGTGGCTGAAAATTATTGAGTTGCTAACATTTATGACCTGATAGAGACCAATATAATGCATGGATTGTAAAAAAAGATTATTTAATAATTTATATTAATTTTTAATTTTATCATAGTTGATGAGATGAAATAACCCCTTCATTCTTGCTTTTTTTATTTCTGCCTGATATAGTCATTTTGTAAAAACTTATATTTCCAACATATGATTATCTGCTTATTGCAATCAATTACTTTTCTACTAGCTTATGTAGAATTAGTTCATGCCGACAAATGTGAATTCAATAAACTTTCAAAAATTTAAGGAAGCAATGAAAATAATATTGTAAGAACTGTAAGAACATAAAAACTACATTAAATATAAATCTGACCTGAAAATTTAATTCCAGACGAAATATTTCTATGAAACTTACCATGAGGCAAAGTTAATCGCTCATTATATGACGAATCCATAACAAAATTCATAAATGAAATGCGACAGCAAGCATTATAGCTTTCAAATCGAAGGCTAGTTAGATGATTTTTATGTTCAATAAAAAAAATGAAAATTCACATCATGAATGTCCTTGACCTCCTTAAAAATTCGAAGAAGACGAAAGGCATCAATTCATTCGGCCTCAATGAATGAAAAAACAGATCATAGAGTAACTAGATTGCATATCACTAATTGCAACAAAATAACTTTCAATAGTGCCATCTCAAATTAGATTCCAAAATTAATAAATGACATGTCAAGTGACAGCTACTCTAATAAGTTGACAATGACAAGGAAAAATCGACGCCTTATTTAAAACCATAAATGTTATTACAAAGTTTAAACTTGTAAGCCAATAAGTGAGGTTATGAATGTAAACAGACGAAGTATGAAATAATTTTGTGCAAAAAGGTTTGCAATATGATTTATTTCACGATAGGACACGCATGTAACGTAAAATACGTTACAAGTAATGATGTTAGATACAACAAAAAAAAATTCAATTTTAAAATAAACCTACTTGTTTTCTTGGCTTTTGAACATATATTATGCTCAAATGTATGATATTTTTAATATCTTGACTGTCAATTGTGTAGTAGAACAATTATATAGGGCATAATAATAATAATTAGCGGTACCCTAGTAATTTGAACGTCAACACAGCAGATCTTATATGCTGCATGCACCACTAGGTTTCTCAAATATTGTACATATTAACAAATGTTTATCACTTAGTTTGGTGAAACATTAAAATCTGAGAATTCTTCATAATGCTCTAAAATGTATGATGTCTGCCAATCTGCAGTAGGTCTGTGTAAAATACTATAGCTTTCATTGTGAGAAGTTATCTAAGCTCAGCAGAGTGATGATTATGAGTTGTGAAGGAAATTGTAATAATTATTATAATAATAAAAATAATAAATGTTCAAGAGCCAAAAAAACAAGAAGGTTTATTATAAATTGAAATTTTATATCATTTATAATAATAAAGAAACAATAGTAGTGTTGTATAATGGCAACAATAAAATCAATATTTCTTTAATTTTAGCATGCAAGGATCTCCTTATGTCTTGAAAGTCCCAGCCAACTTTGGTGGTAGTCATGGTCCAAAGGTATGAGATCATTAATAGATGGACTTATTGTTATAAAAGGTTTCAAAAGATTTACTTTGAGTAAAATCAACAAAATATACAACATTGTTTGAAGAGTGCAATTGTTTATCACTTGACAATTTCATGACTTCAATTAGTAAAAAATTATATATTTTTAGCTTCGCTGATTGAATATGTTTGTTTAAATAATGGAGTATGTTAATAATGTACCTTGTCTGTGGCAAGGTTGCTTACACTGTAGAAAAATGGGAGGGGCCTATTTTTGAACATTATAAAGTAATAAAGTAAATTGTTTCAGATAGACCTCTAATGCAGTTCTTCAAACGTCTTATTTGGAACAAACAGAATACTATGTTGACAAATGCTGAACTAGAAGACATACTGAATAAAGAATTCAATTTCGACTTACACTCGTTACATGTTTTAGAAGTGGAAATATATGTCACTGTACTGAAAAAATATCTAAAAGACTGGCCCCTGTGGGACGATTTTGAATTAACCACAAAAGAATTGACAGAAAATTACGATCGGAATGTGTTTGTGAATCTCATGGAAAAGAGATATAAAAATCTGAACAGTTATCTTAAAGCAAACCTCGAAATGGCGAAGAATTTATCAGCCGACCTCATTGCAGAATTGAAAAATGCAGAAGGAAGTAAATTAAAGAAACTTCCTGCTGCGGAAGAATCTAAGAGTTCTGTTTCTTCAGGTGTAGTCCTGGAAATAAAAGCAACGAGAGACCAGTTAAACAAATTAATATACCGACAGCCGCATACGGGATTCAATAATACGATATTTAATGTTGAAGATAAAGCACCACCTAGCCAAATTAGAATCGCCACATTGAGTCTAGAAGCCATTCTGAACTGGTGGTCTGTTAGGATCACAATAAGCTTACAAACGAACAATGTATTCATAACCCGTGAAACGACACACGAGTTACAGCATTCACTAGTCAACCGTCAGGGTAGAGGTAAGCAGACCAGCGAAAACAGAGTGGTTGTCCTAAACGAAGCAATACAGATGAAAGAAACGAAAAAAGCCAGGCAGGTATCAAAGAAACAGATACTCGGGTGCTTGAACCTTCTGAGCACGAAACATGACGCGGAGATGGAGGGAATGGGAACAGTCATTCAGTACGTTAAGAAGGACTTGGAACGTATGCATGCTATTGCAGCTCCAGCTCAGTACCGACGCTATCTGAACAAACATCCATACATCAGATATTTGTATTCCGAAGCTGAATCCGTAAACAATGCCGACAAGGCAATCTATGACCTTCAGTTGAAGGAGACGATATCGCCAATGCATCAGTTTTCTATAGGACGTCTCGACCTAGCTCTGGAGAACACGCTGCCATCTCAGTGGTTGAAGGTTGAGTGTGTGACCTGCAATGTATCATGTTCAGGAGAGGACTTGGCTACGCAGCTGAGGCAGCACTTTGATGAGTGCCACGAAGCGGAACCGGACTGGCAGTGCTCTAATTGCCACAAGAGCTTTCCGATGACAAATTTAGCCGAGAAGTGGTGGAGTCACAAATGTCATCAATGACCAGTTAATATAAACTAATGGACGCTGTCCATGTAATCTGAAGTGTATTTGTTTGATGTGATACATGAAACAGTTACACCATACGGACCAATGGAAGTGAAGATTCTTAATCTTATCTGCAACCAAGATCCACTTTATACAAATTTTTCAGTTCAGTAAATTCAGAATAAATCGGCGAACTGCAGCCAGTCAAACACCTGATCCTACTGAGTTATTTATTTCATGAGATTTGTATAAAGTGAATGAACCCTTAGAACTTAAAAACAAATGTTGTGCAATAATTGAATAGTGGTTGGTATTCAACTGGGTTACGGTCACTTACACTGTAGCGGTTGATGTGACAATTGTATCAATTTGTTTCATTATGACATTAGAAAACTAAAATTAACAACTTCATTTTTTCATTTATTGTACACCAATTAGTGGCAAAGAAGAATAGCTTTAAAAGTGTAATAATAAAAACTATTTAAAAATAAGAGCGACGCGGGTAGTGTATCAGCTCGGCCGGCGAAAACCAATAATATAACGTGTTTCATTTAGACTGCCCTTATCCGAAATTATTCGAAACTGTTTTCGGATTCTGTTACGTAGCTCTACACACCCCTGATACAGTTCATGCATTGACGGCCTTATCTTAGCCTCTTCTAAACTTGCCACACAGACCTGTTAGGGCCTAAAATTCAGCATAACTTGATACTCCATTATTCTTGATGCACACTGTTAACACACGCGGCTTTGGCAACCGCTCCCTCCTCTTTGAGGCGACTGCTCCTTTAATCCCGATGGTAATCGTGTAATAGAATAATAGGGTTCTTAACCTGTCTGGTTAGTTACAACTATGTATATGTCGTTCGCGATTGAACGAATCGATCAACGAACTGTGGGAACGAACGGATTGGTGAAAACTATTCGTTCGTACAATACAATCGTAAACGAATATGAAATGATCGATGTATTGGCGCGCTTTCTGGTACTTTTTTGATTCGATCTATGATGTCGAAAGATCTGGTCTTGTTATAAATGGATCAGTAAAGATCTAGATCTTCAAAATTGATTAAACGACATAATATCTAAATACAATACCAGCAACGATTAAATATTTTTAAATTGTCTCGGTAACAATGTATGTAAGTTGCTGGTTCAAAAGTAGATTCCTTTCCTGTGGCCAGCAACACGTCATGGGTGCCTGTTTGTTGTATACATTGTGACTACATGTATACCATTAAGTAGCCCGTTTTCTCGTTTATATGCTACTAAAATATAAAAGGGGGAAATATTATGATAACTACAAATCAAGAGTGAATAAACTAAGTTAACGCGTTTTATTCCAAAGCTATATCGCCTATTATCATCAGGAGGAATTTGCTCAATACTCAAGCATTGACATTATAATCTATAAAAAACATCCTGTTCTCAAAAGGTAGAAGAGAAACTTCCCGAAAAATACATTACGAGAGAATGAAATGAATGCAGAATACCAGGATTAAGATAAAATATAAGGTATTTTTTTTCTATCGACATTCACGACAATTTTATAATTAGTATTCGCCGTGCTCGAATTTTTTATTTTTTTTAGAACGATGAAAATATTCACATCAATAACATGCGTGACTATTAAACTTCGCTAGCTATGACACCTTCAGCCGAGGCTTCGTAATTCGCAGGCGCAATCACAAGTACATATACTCGTGGAACGCTCGGTAGTCCGAGTCCATAGTCCTAGTGGACTATTATTAAACAGTGCAGTATAGATACTATACTCACTATACGATGCCACGATGCCTTCTCTTTCCGTGCGACTCACCAATATACACACATATGTACATCACTTAATGGAGAAGAGTGGGGAGGCTACAAAACATCGCACATAGAGGAGACCGAGTGATACGAAACACTGTAATGTATTCTATCTCATTCTTTCGCAGGCTTAATCCTAAAGATAAAATTGTTTAACTCACTTAACTATCGCTTTTTCGTTTCGAGTTTCAAATCACGACAGTACTAAAAAAGTTATTTAGTTTATACCGTGCGAGTTACGAAGCCTCACTGGCTTCGTAAACATAAAGAACCTTCAGTTAATTTCGTCCAATAAATGTATTATTCAATTATTATTTTATGATTAGTATTAGTATGCTCCAAGGTAGCAATCCCAAAACGGTACCTGTCACGACTTGAATTATATTGACATATCCGCTTACTTAGGCTATTCGGAAAAAAGTTAGACCACACACAAAGAGGGGTTCCTTATTGGGGGGGAGTGGGATTAATTTTGTCGCCAGTAAAAATATATCTTGGTTGTGGCATTAATAAACTCAATTTTTTTATGGTAATAGCCGACAGACGAGCCACCTGATGGTAAGTGGTCACCGTCGCCCATGGACATCAGCGAGACCAAAGGTATCACTGATGCGTTTACGGCCAGGAAATGAGAAGAAGATACGAATGAAGGTACTGGCTCTCGAGCCCCCAGCCGGAACACGACGAGTCGTTTGGCGGCTGACTCGAGCAGGAGGGTGGTAGCTAGTCAGACGGGTTTCACGAAGATAATAATACCAATAATAATATTGATAATATAATGTTTACGCGAAGCCCTACCACCAAGCAATCTGGCTTCTGTCGCCTCTTACGACACTGTTCTGCCAGCGTGGGATTGGGGGAAGTATTCTAGGCCGCCCCAATATGGCCAAAATAATTTAATGGATACGTACAGCTTGTAGGCCCGTGGACGGTATAGAGTGAAGTCGATGGCCGCAGTACCATAATCGCATCTCTCCCGCTTCACACAAGTACCCGCCACCTGTTTTCCGGTCACGCAACTTTGAGATGTGGTTACTGAAATAAAAGTACCAGTCATTACTTTAGAACTAGAAATAATTTATAGTTATAAAGAAAGGGAGGAGAGCTCTCTAAGAGACTCGAGATCGAATCCCATCTCAAACAGTTCTTCAAATATCCTTATTGTAGAGATTCCGTATAGCTTAACGATTTATGCAACTGGCAACTTTCGGTTTCTACACAATGGATATACATTTGTAGTTAATAATGTGTATTGCGGAGTCGGCTCTGTGAATAATAATTGAAAGAGTACCTTAACATTGGTTAATAAAATGTAGATGTAGTGTTGTGAAATTTTCAGATGTTAAAAAAACAGGCTGAGCTTAAAGACTATGGACGCATAAGAGAATATGGCCTGAAAAATATTGTATTCGTGAAACTTTGTCACAAAAAAAACCAATCATAATCTTGCGTATCTCGTAACTTTCGCCCTTTTGATTGGTATATAATAAGATCTAATTTTTAATACATGTCGAAATTACTGAATGCATCATTATTAATTGCCAATTTGCGAGAACTTGCCTACTATTCAAGAAGTTCTTACCGGTTGGTTGCGGGGTGACATCGAATGCGGAAACGCCGCCATTATGTGGGAGAGCGCTTGCTAAGTCTCCAGTAAAAGCCATTAAAATCGCGAATACTCTGAAAAATTGAATATTTATATACATAAACTTCATGTAATTCTGTACTCTCTGCTGGTTCCTTGATACGGGTAATTTAACCATTAATAATGGTTGCCTGCATCAGATCTGCGAGATTTAAAGTCACCAGCATTGCAGACGAAAAATGTTAACATTTTTTATATAAACTAACAGGCAATTAAATTAGCAAATATACCTTAAACGCTTATGGATATAATCAGAACTCCTTATCTTTGTATAGTATTAATTAAAAGCATTTCCCAAATTTTCAGGCCCGTCACTGAAATGTATTTGTTGAATTACTCAAATAATTGTTTGATTTTTTAATTTGATAATAAGTGACGTCATTAGTAACATTTCATGACAAAGTCCAAGTTAACTCCGTGAATTATAATTATAGTAACGTCATAAGAAGCAATAATGTTAGTATATATAAGTTTAAATAAAAAACCGACTTCATTTTGAAGGTGATTTTTTTGGGTTTACTTGTTATTTTTCACCCTTAAGTATTTTTATTAAAAAAATTAAATGAAATCGAACGGAATGTTCTCAAACAAACAAATAAATCTAAGTCCAAATCTAAGGAATTCCAAGGTAACAAGCATAAAAATAAATAAACGAATTGAGAAATCCCGCCTTTATTTAAGCTGCTTAAAAATTAAGTTGCAAGACGTACGAAAAAAACTAAAAACTATTCATTTAGTATTCATGTAAGAATCCACAGATTTTAATTGTACAACAATTCAATGTATACTCACCGAAAGTAAATCATCTTGTCTGTGGGCCGGTGACGATTGCACTGATTACTTAATTGATCGGACTATTACAAACAAATCAGACATTATAGTCCATCCGCTTTATGCATAGCATGTTGCAGTTACAATTTCAAATAATAGAAACTAACAAGTCATTCCAAGATACTCTAATTTTAATAAATTAAAACCTGTAATAAACAATAATCGTACTCAATTTTTTTACAGCGTCCCGACCACTATGATTTTTCATGAAAAAGTTTAGTCCCCCAAATCGTATCGAATGTCATGTAGTTTATTAGTTATAGTACTACAAATTGCACCATATTTTTATTTATGAGAAGTTAATGCTTAGTAAGAATCCGACCATGTCGGTAACCGCCTCAGGAAGATTCTATTCACTTTTTTCTTGAAAACGTAAATAATATTAGTTAAAATATTAACACATTTTGAGGGCATAATGAGAGGTATTCAAAACCAGTGTTCAGAACTTCAGAGTACTTACCTACTACGTCAACTAAATGGTTTCCCCTTTGATGTTACGTTGCAACATCAATTTTATTTATAGAATCTATATTTTTCTTTCAAAATTCAATTTCATGTAATCGGCGATATAATAATCTTCTTTATTCTTTTGTACTTGAAAAGTTCAAGGACTTTTAATGGAGTATATTTTACGGATAAAGTAACCGTACTGCCATAAGTTTCAGTCAAGTGACGTCGAAAGTATTCGACACTCATCATCTGCCTTACCTTATCCCATAATCTGAGGCCGGCTCAACTTATATTTTTCTTCTTGTCGTACCTACGTCCACTCCCACCTCAATCATATCACTCCTAATACGATCCATCCACCGTTTACGGAGCCTTCCTCTCGCTCTGTGTCCATCCACATAAAGTCATGGCTGTTTTGGTCACATGGTCTTCATCCATTCTCATGACAAGCCGAAACCGTTCCAACCTTCTACTTCTTTGTCTATTGTAGGCGCTAGTTTTACACTACCCCTTATATAGACCTTATCCACTCGGGTCACTATACATCCATGTAAACATTCGCATCTCTGGAGAGTGGGGACGTTTCTCCTCACGCACGTTTACATGTCTCTTATATTACTGTTATACCTTCTATTCGGTAGACGTTCAAGCACACCCAAACCTCTAATAATTTCCTTTAATTTCCCTAGCTTCACTCTACAGGGTTGTTTCACTGCACGGCGATAAGATCGTGATAAGTGTGGAATAAAGAATATACATGTATTTGACAAACTAACACATTCAATCATCGTATCACGTATTGCCCTTCAATCCGCAAGAAAAAAGCGACATAAAACAGTCGAAGAAATTGAAGCCAATCTACAATTCCAATAGTGATACACACAGACATTTAATAGAATGCACTATTACAATATATTCCCTCTACATTGTTATCAGTGCACCTCGCAACTCGTGTGACCGCGCAGCATATCACTGCTACTATATTAATTATAATTAAATCTCAATTATAATGTTCACATCCATTCAAAACTCTATACGTACCTATTGTATTAAATTTACACATTACATAATGCTTGGCCAGGTGAATTGATGCAGTCAGGAACAAACAGAAGGTCCAGATCACCAGACCTAGGCCTGTATAAGTGACGCCAATTTAAATAGACATATATCCAAATGTTTAGTATACAAAAACATATAATTTTAGGCATAGAACCAATCAGAACTTAATGAATACGTAGGTACTGAACAAAAAAAGCATGATATTTCGTAATAATTTATTTAATTGTTACACATTTTAAACATTACTATAATCATTTTGCATTATTATAAAAACAGCACTTAATCATTTATTAATTTAACAAATTTAAAACAACATACATTATGTACGTTGTATGTATACAGAATTATTTTAAGTCCAGCTTCATCAGATAACATGACAAATTAAAAATATCAAACACGAGTTTGATGCGTTTTAATAAAAACATATCACGTGTTTTTAATTTTGACAGGACGAATTTAATTTATGGGTTTTGCAATAGAAACAATATTCGGCACCGACTGTCGACCAGCATGTATCACGAAAGAAAAATTGTTTATATAAAGATATATTATATGTAAAAATGTTATTATTATTATACGTTAAAGACCTTGAAGATGACAAACGACAGATGGGTTCGTTTAAGGCAGGCAGTGGAAAGAGAGGCAAAAGAGAGTATAAAACACGTGATCACGTACTGTAATAGACATGAGACTGAGGGAGAAACAGGTTCTAACCCTTCAAACTACATTAAATAAATAAAATAAATTCGTTTGTAACGTCTCTTAATATAAAGTAGATATGCAATGGAAAAGTAAAAATTGTATCAGAAAAAAATGCAAAATTCGCATAAATTTATAAGCGTGTGAGGCCATTTTCAACATTGTTTGTGTCATGAAACGAATCCCCACTTTAATGATGACATTTTAAAAGTAACGATGACATTTTGCACCTGACATTTCACAGTAACCAAATGTGTACTACCACAACATCTGCTCAGAACTACATATCTCAATTATTGTATTAAAATTACTTTATTTAAATTACATTCACAAAATGTCTGTTGACTAGATCATAACACATACTTTAACTACGTAGGTACTTAATGCTATGGGTAAATACAACAACAGGATATTCGAATCATTCCAACCAGACGCCATTGTACGTACATTTAAAATTCACAAAAAAAAAAACTCAAACCAAATTCTTGGAAATTAAGCAAACAGCCAAAAAATAACGAATCAAATTGTTGCGCCAAAATAATTAGGTTAAGTGAAATCATCGTAATATCTGAATATTAGAGTCTCGAAGTTACCCATCGCAGTATTAAAAATAACAATTTCAACAATATTTCAACGTCAATGCTAACATGTACTTGCTT
>DWPT01001244.1:0-19354 GCA_018251895.1 Agathymus mariae mariae
TTGCCTTTGTGACAATAATGATAATAATATAGTGATAATAAAAATGAAATCTTGTCGTATTATATTAGTAAACAAATTTTAACTACATATCTACTGAATATTACTTACGTACTTACCGAACTATCATTATCTACAAGGGAATAAGTCTGCTGTTAACTTGTTTTCATTATTTTCTTTACTTAATCAAACATCGATATTATATTACATATATATAAGAAATGTAAAATTTGTAAAAAATGCCATAGATTGAATTATTCGATTAATTAAACACATACTAACAATTACTTTAAAGCCATCGCTTTGTAACTCACAACAATATTTCGACGTGCATCTTATGATTAATGTTTCCCTGATGTCTTGCACATCGAGAATTTGCGAGTTCAATTATGCTTTGTGACTCATCACAATATTTCTTTAAGCGTCTTATGCTTAATCTATCTCCATGGTTTCTTCCACATCAATGGTCTGCGAGTTCGATTTTACAATGTGTTCCAAGCAATTTTTTGCTTCTGCCAACATATTATTTCTATACTTTACAAATTCATCAGGGCCCATTGAAAATAAGTCAATTTGAATTTCTGTTTTTTCCATATCATGTTTACTCATTGCTTTGAGGCAATTATCCAAATATTCTAACGTCATTGAAGACTGGTTCAAAAGTGAATTGGCGCATTGAGTATAGTTATAGACTAATGGTATATCATCTGTATTAGGAGTAATGACGTCACCTTCACGTAAAGTTACTTGTATGTTTGGTGTAGTTACAACCAATGATAACGGAACGCTGTCATGAATGAAATGGATTAAAGCCATAACTTGTGATGAGGACCTGAAATTAAGAATTTAAGTATTTTATGAATACATTTGTAACATGCTAATTTACCCATTTACCTTACCCACTTACTATAATTTACCCATTTAGCTTGTTGCGAAAATAAATTCAATATGGCATTCCTGAATTTCAAAAGATTATTCTTATATAAACAATAAGAGATAATTTATTCTTTTGGATACTTGATAAACATTTTAATATTGTCTATGGTTAGTTTATTCGAAGTGTCTGCCCAATTTAATTTTTTTTATTGTGTCCACAACGCCGATACCATCTGGTATTTCCATAATGTTCACTAATTTACAATATATTATACAGAAAAATACAAATGCAGTTGTTCAGTTTACACATTGCAGTAAGGAATTTATTTTTTTTGACACAAACCTATGACTGCTCAATAGGTACACATGAACACAGTTGCAAAATTAATTTTGTTTAGTATAACAATATTAAGATGTGATGGGATAATATAAGATATAAAAGCTATAGATAAGTGGGACCCATTTCGATCCATCCGTTCCATCTAAGGAATCAGGAGAGTAATGGCTCAAAATACCATTTCTAATAGACACTACACAATACACTAAGACAATTTTTGTTTTACTTCTTCACTAGCACGTTCTTTAATAGCACTGGTTCAAAATAAAATTTAAATATCCACACATACCTTGTATATACTTCTATGTTGAAATTGATTTCATTTCGAACAACATCTATGTTCTCATTATCATCAAAAACTATCAATATACCATGGAGCATGTGGTGAGGCGACTGTTTATGAACGGCCACCATTTTCTTCTCTCCAAATATATCCATTCCTAAGTACTTTCGAAAAACTGATGACAGACAAATCATTTCGTCTAGTCCCTTTTGTTTAAGGCACAAAATTGTTTTCATCGTTGTTGAAAACATTGCTATACAAATACCACGTTCATCTGAAAAGGAGGAACATGTAAGAGTTTAAAACACAATTCAAACAACATATCAATTATTTCTATGGCTTTATTGGTGCTTCAAATTTTAAACTTGTATGACATATATAAATTTCGCATGTTGTAGGTGCTCACTTGTTTGCCCTATTATTTCAATACAATAAAATAAATGTATGTATGTATGTACTCATATGAATATTTTGTAACAGATTTAGCTCCTAGTCAAGTAGGAAACCTGGATCCTGTGTTAACAAATACTGTACACTTACTACATGAATATAGAATATTAATGATAAATGCTGAGTGTCTCGCTTTGTATAAACTTCCTTCATATAATATTAATTTGCTAGAGATATTGTCCATTAAATAATTTACTTACATCTAATAAATGGTTCTTTTGGTACCAAATTGTACTTTTGGTGCAATCTGTTTGAAAATGTTCAAGGCAAAGATGCCAGATCTTTCCTGCTGGAAATCTCCAGGCTCTGTACTATTTATTTTAATCTGATATTACTTGTAAATGGTGAAAAAACCCTATATTTTTTACCTGTCTGGTTAGGTACTACTCTCCTAAAAACCATGGCATGGTCTCTATTCTTACTTGGCCAGCATTGCGTAGGACATGCTTTGGGTGTTGAAGATACGGATAGGCAAACAATTAAAATACCATAAAAAAGAAAACCAAAACGCACAGTAAATATTACAGTATGTAATGACCTGAATTCCATCACACTTAAAAGTGAAACCTTAGGAACTGACATCGAAAAACACAGATCTTGTACGAAATTAATAATACCTAAGGACTAAGAGGATACTCAACTCGGCACAGTCGGTTTCCTATTCTAACTATACTGTAAATTTAATATATAGTGTTAACAATACTATATAGCAAACAAATTAAATAGTAGACTCTGTCATATTTTAACTAGCCATAAACAATTATCTTAATTGAACACAGGTACTAATATGAAATTAACATGATCAAGAAGCCGCACTGTTCATCATATGTGTGAAAAATTATTTGTAATATTATTTGGTGTGTACACAGAAAAAATAATACTGACCAACTTCTGTATTGTTAAAGACATCAAAATTTTTGCCCATAACCTCACCAGCTGATATGTGCACATTGTCGAAAGATTGCAAATAAGTCTGCTTCTCTCTTTCATAAGAAACAATCACACTGAAATCAATTCTGCTACTGATGGAACTTTTGAATTCGCTCACAGGAATCACAGCCACTATTGATGCTTTACATTTGGGTTTAATTTTCCTGAACTCTATTTCCCTATAAAATGGACTTGTACACAAATGTTCATACACTTTGCTGGTGTAGGATATTGAATTGCAACTGGTGTTATGTATCAAAACACATACCTTGTTCATTGACCTGAAAATATATATTAAAATAATAATAAATAAACATGCACCAAAGTCTTAACTTTTAGCTTAAGGATTCATTTAATTAATCACTAAAATAAATACATATATATTTACTGAATTGGTACTTTCTGTGATAATTCATTTAAATCTTTTTATATTGTTTTGTTTGGAATATAATTAGTCATATTTTATTTTTTGTCGTTCTATTTTCCCTTCCACTTAAATAAAAAACAGTGCTTCTAGGCATATACTATATTTATAAATAGGAAATTTAATTAATTAGTTTTTAGTTATGAATATATAAGACCCATTGACATACTGTTCTACTTCACATTCAACCCTAATTATTCACCCAACATGTATGTTACAAATAGTTCATGCTTAACAAATAAGCTTTTGCACCCATCAAACTGATTTAAGGTAAGGACTGTACCCCTGTGGATTATTGATAGCCTAATGATTTGCAAGTTGGGGATCTAATGTTCACGGACTGGGGATCCAAGAAGAGCATTCTGATACCACTCTATTTAAATAGAGGTATATTTTTACTTGGAATTAATCATTATTTGCTTTAGTAGAGGAAACTATCAGATGAAATTTCCATTAAAAGGATTCTATATATGTTATTCTGAAAAAAATGCATGGGAGTCTGTCAATCTTGATGGTGGCTTAATATCGCTTACTGAAAAGGTATACTAGCAAGAATCACTAAGACATTTGGCAGTTGTGATAAGAGAAAACAATATATTCTAATATGCATTAATATTTAGATTTCACATTTAACTTAAATATATAAAACACAGATTATTATGGAAAAACTATTTGGATAATATTTTGATTTTTATATTATACAATAAGATTACATGTACTTACTCTTGATATGGATTTTCTACTTCTAGTTGGATAACAATTTTCATATTACAAAATCTGATAATTGGTTTAGAAGTCTTCAGTCCTAAAACACCATCCCCCTGTAAATTTATATCAAACAAAGTTGAAACAAATTTACTCGGTTTTTAAAAAATGATTCCCTCCTACATATTCAGATAGCTAACTACAATCAGGCTTTAACATCAAAGTGCTGACGATTATGATCAGTTGATGATGATTAATCAAATTATAAAAATATTCTACTGTAATTGAAATGTTTATTTAACATATAGGAAAAATAACATGTCCGGGAGCCACTATTTGTTAAGGAAAATTATAAAGAACAAGACGTAAGTGGATCTAAAGTATTCCAATTTGGTTTATATATATTAAAAAAACAATAAGAAACATACATGACATACAAAACTTGCAGACTGTCTGAACTTCTCAGCCTTCTTATAAGATTTTTCATGGCAATTCAGATTGTATTTTGCTTCAATAAGCTTTTTTGCCAAAACAGGAATAACTGGTTCGCTATTTTCCAAACTTCTGTTGATTCCCCGAGAAACTTGCTTGACATCATCAAAAGATATATATTGTGTAGATGATTCAGTTTTAATCATCAGTTTATTTTCAACACTGCATTCAGGATCACAAATTTCATAATGTATCACATCAGAAAATCTTTGGTAAACTAGTAGCTGGTCTGTACTTAATAATATAATAACTTCACTATGGGCTCTTAGTAAGTAGAAAAGGTCTCCTTTATTATTTCTTAATATTTGCATTTTTTTTATATCTACATTTGGAAGTGTTATAGAAGAAACAAACTCCCTCTGAAATAGTTCCCTTACTGTACCCCCTTGTAAACACACAGCAATATCGAACTTTTGCTTATCTCTTGGGTGTCCATCATGGATAACACAACATATAAAAGTTGGCCATATGGAGGAAGGAACCAATTTGTACTCGTCTGGACGCAGTCGCATCAGCCCATTCTGTATATCATCCATGTTCAAGATTTTCCTACCAGGGTTGAGTTACGGAGCTACTGAATTATATTATTAGATATCATTCGAACAATATTTATTATGAATAATATAACTGAATGAAAATGAAAGAAAATGTTGACCAAATTTTGGTATGATCACCACCATAATAAAGCATTAATACAGTATCCCATATCTATTACGCAAAAATGAACTTTATTTTTATTAATTTTAGATTCATCGTACTAACATAAGTATAGATTGAGCAACGTAATCACTATTGTTAACGCTTGTTTATCAGTAATTATAGAAATTATGAATCTTAACAAAGTAAAATGTAACAAAAATCTATGTTAACATTTTGGCGGTTTTCTCACTTTGACAATTTAACTTAGTGTGTGTTCCACTAGCGATCAGAACGCCCACGCTCACGGGAAAAAAATTCCGTTCCACTAGCTTGTAAATGTTCGCATCATAAACCCAAGTGGAACGGGTTGTGAGTTGTTTTATGCATTGCGTTAAAATTGCAACTGGTGGATTAGAAATTACATCGAAAGTTTAAGAGGTTATGTTGTAATTTGTAAACATTAAGTTTAAGAATTATTGATTATTTTTTTTATATTTTACTTCAATAAAGTAATTTATACGATAAATATAGTCAAATTGTCTGTTATGGAGACAGTTGAATATTTATTAATGCATTGTAATAATAATATTCCGGAATCTACTTCTAGTTCAGATGAAGAATGGAATGCAGTTTTACAAAATGTGGAAAGCTATAACTTAGACCACGTATTATTGATTACGAGAGTGTCATTAATCGTCATTCGGATGAAGATGTCAAACGTCATTAGGTCAATTGAAAATAAGTAAATTATATAATAAATATAAACCTAATTATACTGATTTTGTTTTATATATTACAACGTGTGAATTTCAAATATCATTTTCCCATTCATACAACTTTTCAATCGCCTTTTTTAAATTATAAATTGCGGCAAATTTCTCACCGCTTACATCAACCTAGCTCGCGACATGGGGCGTTGAGAGCTCGGCGTGAGCTAAAATAATGACGTCATTAATAACGTTTTCACCGCCACCACAACTACCGCGATCGTCTAGTGGAACGGTTTATAGTACATTTTGGGCATTCTGAGTATCAAGTGAAACGCACACCACAGAACACTAATACCAGAGTATACAATCACAGTATAATTGACGGAATTAACATTTTTCTGATCAATGCAAGCAGCGTGCGTTGTTGTCCGATAACAAAATTAAAAATGTTGTTCCGGTCCAAATTAGTCAGATTATAAGATTTGTATGACAAAATTTGGTACTAATATAGCTGTAAAAATTAAATTACAGAATAATAAATTGTAGAATGCAACACAGGAATAAAATAAATGACAAGTAGTTTTATTAGAAAAAGTAGTATTTTATACTTTTATCAATTAATATACATGTACCCTATTGTGTAGATAATATACATATTGTATTACTAGTTTTACTCATAACGTTCAGATGGCGCCACATTTAGTTGCCTTTTGTGTGTTATGTTTGGTATCTATTTCAGTATATACAAATTTAACCAACCTACTCTGTGACTTATTAGTCTCCTATCGGTGACAACTGCCAGCTACATACAAGCCATGTACCACATCTATCTACCGCTACCTATATTGTGCTCAAGTAACCTGTTTTCAGCGAAAATTTTAAATGTTAAAGAGCCAATTTCCATCACTTAAAATCACCTTCATGGAATTTATGTAACAAAACAATAAAATCATAAATTCACATCATTTTTATGTCAACTGTTGATGTAGCTACTACATGTGACAATAATGCTTTGTAGGTTTTGTACATTTACAAAACTATAATATGGTCTTGGAGACCCAAGTATGTCTACGAAAGAAAAGATTATATTTTAAAATACTCATGAATCTATTTCTGCCTGTAGGCATATACTTAAACATTATTTAAAATAATACATATATAATTAAATAGTTTTTAGTCCTTAGTTTATATAATTTTGAAAACCATTATCCTCTTACATTTTAACTTAATTTGTTCATTCAATACTCATTGTTCCCGCACATTCTTAATAAACTTATTTCTAGTTTTTATAACATGTTCACTGTAAGGGTCACGTAGAGATGATGGTCAAAGCAATTGTCATCTATTATCACATTGTCCAGTCCGGTAGGGTATACCAAGGCCACATAATATTTCTACAAACAAACCGAAGTAGTCACTGATTGCCTTCCTACCTACACACCGTTGAGATATACACTGTTTATTTTTTCTGTTGCTAAAACATATATATCAGTAGTAAACTGAACTCGCTTCACTCCAGAAATCGTATGCCTAATGTTTAAAATAGCACCCACACTAGAACCCACTATTCATTTTTATTAGACATTATTAAATTTTATATTTACCACATTTTGAATGTTCTACGAATTAAAAACAAGTTGATTTCAAGCAATGGCCACAGAAAAGCAAATAAAATCTTGTTTACGACCTTGTTTATTATCCATTTAACAGTATGTCGATACTAACTTTGAATTCTCAAAGGTCATCGATACCGACCCATGGTATAAGTCCAAATATGCCAATGATCATTTACAACTGTTAAGTGGTTTTGACGCTGTACGTCCGCAATGAGTGAGTGCTCTATATCGATAGCAAAACCTCAATAAAATTTACAAAATAATATGTTAAAATTATAACATTTGATGTACAGAGTCAGCCCCGTTACAGTTTGATTATTAAAATAATAATATTATTACTTGTTATTAAAATCTGCGAAATAATAATTATTTTGAACTTTAATTGAATTGACATGTGTAGTAGTATGTGGGTACTATGTAGCTGGGTTAGGTTGTATGTTAGCTGATGACTAGTGTTGATCTATTATCGAGTAGAATATGAATATATGGGTTGCAGTTAAATGTAATGCAATTAAATATTATAAAACAGTGGAAGAAACCTTGCACATGTTTTATAAATAGATATACTCTATGAGACGTAAATAAAAAAGATAAATAACTCAAACAATTTTTTTTTATGTCAATAGCCGACAAACGAAGAGACACGCAACCCGATGGTCGTCAGCGCTCTTGGATATCTGCAATTCCAAGGGGATAACTAATGCGTTGGCGATTTAAAGGAAGCCATTCGTTAACTGTACCGGCCCTCTAACTCTAGCCAACAATGCAACCACCGGTCCATCTTTATTTCAAGTGCAGTTAAATAGAACGTTTTATATCCTAGAACATTTTGTATTCTATTACTTTTTATAAAAAAATAAGTAGTCACAAGGATAAGAACCTACCCAATTAGTACATACTACTTACATTTAACATACTACAATAATTGTATTCATAATAGAAAGCGGCCGTGCAGTCTAACCGATAATAAGTATTCCAACACATGGATGTCTGTTACTAAGATCAACTTCTCCACACGTCCGTGCGATGACTTGACAAAAACTTAGAGCCAGCGAACTAACGTCCTTAGTTAATTTAATGCGTTTTTGTCTACGACTGACTTTAGTCATGCGCTAATATGTTTTGGGATTGGTTCTTTAGGCAATTTCTTGGTTCATTAGTTCAAGAACAAATCCGAGATTTGCTCAGAACGTGCAGTTTCTCGTAGATCGTCTTGTACATGAAGGAAAGTAGAGCACGGCAAATTGCTGCGTGGCTCTAAACTGCCTATCTCATTATTTGTAGTAATGATTAAGTTCGAGTGATTCCAGGGTTCGATTTACATATGAATAATTTATGTTTTTTGTATCGTGATCGAGCCCTAACGTGATTTTAGTCTCCGAAAAACTAAAATTATATATGAATATTATATAATGCGATCAAATCACTTAGAAGTCTGACGATGACTGTCAGACGCACTAACGATTATATAAATGAAGACGATGTCAATTTTATTTCTGCTCATGTTCTCATTGCACCGTCTCTCGATTATTTTAGTTAAGTGCGAAACGATGTATCTAAAAGTAGCTTCAATAGACCTCCTTGAAGTTACCTACGCAGCCGTCCGCGCCGTGCGTGGGTACAGTTCAAAATAGTTGATATAAATGGCATACTTCCTTGTGCACGACAAATTGCTACCAAAATGGACACTCATTCGTAATCTTCGTCTTTTTTATCTATGACAATATAGTCTCCTAAACAAGGAAGACAGTAATAAAAAAAAAGACGCACAACTAATATGTTACTATGTCATCAATATCGCATTACCGTCATTCTCGAAGCAGTAACTCAGAGTGGGAAGTGTAATTCTCGCAGTCTGGCTTGCGAGCCAAATGATGGAATTCACGTACCCGTGCAAATATCACCGAATGCTATGAATGAACTTGCATCGTTTCATTCGAGCAACCGATTTAAATACGCGCTTACATTCGCACACGGAAATTAGTAATGCGCGCAATATTCAAACCAAAAATTCCAACACTACTAAGCAATCACTATTAATGGGTACTAGCGTGTTTATATTATATCACAGTGCTTTAAAATCTATCAATCATGTATAATCGTGACATACTTAATTTTACCGTGACGTTGCAAAGTAATGAAACGTCCACGAGTATAACAAAACAATATTAATTAATCTCGCATGACCTACAATGGATGTGGGACATAAATTTGCACTGCAACTCGTCTTTGTTTTAACTTTATATATGTGACTTGCAAACCGCCCTTGCTTCGCATCAGAAATACTACATCTTAAGTTTAGAAATATCACTTGTATTGTTTTAGGACTGGGTTTTTCTCGGTCTGTGAATTACAAATATGTTAATTTATAACTTTTTCATTTCTGAACAGATTGCAATGAAACGTTAAATGTTAAACGTGAATGCTTTCTGCAACACGTTAGTGATAACCACAACGAAATCGGTTAATCCGTGTCTGAAATTAGCGTGAATAAACGCAAAGACCAACAGTAAAAAATTCTTACAACTATTATTTTTGGTTCTATTGCGTTGATAAAGATTCCTAATAGTTTTTCTCATATATCCTTCATGTACAGGAAGCGATCATTAAGAATTTTATTATATCCATGTAAAGATAGATTTATCGCATTAATACATATAGATTCAAAATGATAGACATGTTGATTTCAACGTGTGACTATTAATGTCCAATAATTGAATAGTGCGAAATAGTTACGCCTTCTTCACGTAACTTCGGAAATACATATCCTTCCCAAGTAATCGTTTTTTAATTTCTATGCTTTTCCCTTGGCGTAAACGCTTACAAATTACAATTCAGCTTTGGACACAACTTACAGACTCTTCAGTTCTCATCACCGGTTAATGGTATCATAATATAATTTCAATAGTAACAATAACCAAGGCACTGTTATAAAAGCTAAATATAACCTCATAATAGCAATTAAACAAGGTTAAATAGACTAAACAGCATAGTTAATATAATATAATAGCATATAAGTAATTAATATGTTGTGATTCTTGTAAATTAATTCAAGTCAACTAACGAAATGTCGAATGTGAATGTGAGAAGACGAGTTTGATTGGGTTCCGATCACCAAAAAAACCAACGAGAACAGTTGTTAACAAGCTCACAGTATTAAATAAACATACATATGTGTTGTATGTTACATGTACATTATACATAGTTTCGAAGTTCGTGATCCTTTCAGCACTAAACGGACCATGCTATTATAGCTGCAAAGCGAGATTATATCTAATCTATTCCGAAACTTGCAAGCGAAGTAAACAATTTGTTTAGGGTAGATCACCCCTTGATTAATGGCCTTTATAAGCCATTCATGAAAGAATATGAGTTTAATATGAAAATCCTAGAGTTCTTCGTGTTGCAGATCACATGGACTCGCAGCTAATTCAATATGTTTTAACAAATTGGTGCGCATACAAAAATATTCTTACAGTATTTGATGCTATGATTATAGCTTGGTTCCACCACAGACTTTCAACTGTACGCCAAAGTTGCTACTTTGTGACATCGGTTTTCAATATTCATAAATAATCTAACCACTGATTCTGCCGTAATTGCATTAACAATTGTTGCAGTATTCTAAAAATATACATGTTAAGCTTAAATACTCAAAGGAAAATAGAAACTAATTGAATGATCGGTGTAGTAAAGGAACCCGACTCTAAGCGATCACGTAGAAGCGTAACTCCAACGGCTCGTTACATCCTCGTCTGCGTTAAAATTTACGCTGCCTGTAACCTAACCATCCCTTACTGTTGGTTAACGGTCCGACTCTTTTTTGTATCAACATACTTATATTTACCTATCTTTGTCGCTCCATAAATCCTCGGGGTTAAAGACAAATCTTCCGTATATCATAACATAATACTTGTTTATCGAAACGCAAAAGTGTAATTACAGTTACCGTATTATATTTATTTATTTATACATCTTACAAGTAGCATTACACCCCTGCGGATGTACAGGCTCAATCCAGTAAATATTTGAAGTTTAATATTAATCTAAATACATGTATCTAATTAAACTGATTAATTAATATATTTTACCAAGCAGCGAGGGATATATGGTTCATAGGGACTGATCGTTCGTTAATAATTTCGATATTACTTTCGTGCTTTAACCGAGCGGTGGCTAGCTTCTGAAATCGATTTTATAATTATTTAATTAAAAAAAACTTTCAGTTGTTCTTTTGTTACTAAAATAAGAAAAAAATAATTTATTTAGTCACTGAAAATCGAATTGTTTATAAGGCTTTTTAAATATACAACATAATATATAGTGTTGCCTGATAAGTTATTTTATCGCACGGCAATGTGGGAAATCGATTTTTTCGATAATTATCATTTCGGATATAACTGTTAACATATAAGCATTTGCGCAACTCGCAAGTAACTTCGGCTTTAACTAAATTAGCAGACCGTCTTGACATCGTTCGGGTCAACAATGAATTATTAAACATAATAAATATATTATATGAAATACACTTGACATATATAGCCTATGTCCATCCAGAATCATATACTTTTCAAATAATAGCGGTATTTTTCAATTAGGTGCTGTAGTTCAGTAGATTACTTTCCAAATATACAGAAATTCATAAAATTAGCATTCTTTATCATAATATTAGTATAGACTAGCGTCCTACCCCGACTTCGTTCGGGTTAAACTATCTCTCTAAATTAATATTACGTAGGTATAAACCTCTCGAAATATTATATTATTATCTAAATATTAAGAATAAATAAAGTGAATTCCATCACGATTCTAATAAATACATCATATACTCGTAATTATTGTACAGCTGGAGTAATTTACTTTTAAAATGGTAATATATTTTTTTGTAATTGTTACCGTTGTTTCGGAGATTACCGTCCGTGTATATAACGCAAACGAAATTAGCACTCCGTCTATTTAATATTAATACAAATATAAATCAGTATAGATTAAAAAAATCTTAACACTAGATAAGTGTCTTCTTAAATTCTTAACTTAACACACGAATGTGAAATCATTCAACTGGGTTAAGAGATTTAATTTCTCGTACTGTTATGCCAATTTAGCATATCAATACATAGATATTCATATCTGGCTGAGTAGTATCTTAATATTGTTAAAATATTACCGCTATTTAAGTATATTCATAGTGAATAACTGTTTTTTTTTTCTTTATGTCAACAAACGAGCAGGTGAGCCTTCTCATGGTGCACTAAAAAGAAAAATTCGCGTAGCTGGCCGAAAAACGCGCGAAATCTGCTTTTATTGACTCTCCAACACTACAACCTTGAAACATGTTAAAAATGTCATTGATCACGAGTTCTGAGGGTTATCAATAAATTTATACATTCTTCTATATAGCCGTAAATAACTGGTTTATTTAAGTCTCGATATTTAACGAACGATTTAATATTTAAATAATTTGCGTCTATTTGCTTTAATTTCAATGATTCATGCAGAATAGAATTCATTGCACATAAATAATTACAATTCTTAGCGAAGACGACCATTAGTTTTTAGCTTGTCTTGCCATTAAACGATTTAAAATAACACGTTTTCAAATACCTACACTTTAATGATTCAAACATTAGATTGACAATTACTCCATTAACCATTACATACCATACGTTAACGAACACGACGCTGGCAGCGAAATTAGACCGAGCAAATCAATTAATTTAACGGTCCTTAAGAAATTATAACGTGTATGAATTAATATGAACAAATTCTAACGGAACTTTATTTCCTTTATATTTTACTATCTATAGTGATCGGTTCCACTTTTAATATCTTATCTGTTGAACCCAGTCAATAAGCCCCCTCATTGCCTTATCAGTAGCGTGTGTCACTTTTCCAGGATTTTTTCAATGTCGAGTTGACCTCTGTGACCCTGCTTATCACTGTTTCAAAAATATACTTACACCTCCAATATGCAACATAATGAGAACATTTACGCATGGGTGTCTATGCATATGTACCTATAGGATTTTTAAAAGATAAAGTTCAGGCTAAACCGGTAGGTCTATTGATATTCACGCAATTGTTATTCAAGACCTATTCGATATATCAATTGTTATTCATATTGTTTTTTAAGAACATGGCTCATAGCTAGGATAGGATTCGAAAGACTGTGCTGTAAGGATTTATGAACAAATACTTTACCTATTGGTATATCGATACCGTTCTTATTAATTATTTAGGACACTGTCTGTCAAGTTATATATATATATATATATATTGTTATAATGAATAATGTTCTCAATTTTTGTTATTGACTACTATGTAGGAGCGGAAAAACTTATTCGATTATTTTTGACATATTATTTCTGGGCGTTTGTGAGATGTAATCCAATCCCATAACTATCCTATTAATGATCATGGGCTGTAATTACGATGATTAAATACAGAACTCCTTGTTTTAGAAATGTTTCTTTACTTATAAATTTAAATATTTTCTTCTGACGTAATTGCTTTCATCCTCTTGATCGAAATCACTTGGCCAATAGTATGTCAGCAGTGTCTACTAGAATAAAGTTTTTTTATTGCATATTTTAAGCATCATCTTAACACGCTCCTTGTAGGGTTTCAAATATATAAAAAAAATAAGCCGCTAAAACATAAACATTGGTGCTTTGTTACACAATTTTTCTACTAAATGACTGGGTGAAAAATATACCTACACTCATAACTCATTAAGGGACTTAAGAGATCTGCTAAATATTGGTCCGATCGTAAATTAAAGACTTGTAATGACGAAGTTTAATTATGGGTGACGAAATAAAAAAAAACAAGTTAAAATAATTATGACGTATTAAATATTGTCAGGGATATTTTATATTAATAAATTATGTTTAAAATATACAAACGATAATTAGTATACTCAACAATAATCATGAAACTAAATTAGTTCTTTCTGCGAGGTTACTTCGTGGTCGCTCTATTTAAATTATACGATATTGTTTTACGTACCGTAGATAAAAACGTACCGTACAAAAAATATTAATGATTATACAAGAGATAATCCACTAATAATAACCGGATGATTGACCAGTCTCTCGAGATAGAGCAATCAAGTTGTCATTGACTTTGGACTCCTGATCTACAAGTATTGCCTATTTATAATTAAGCAGACATCAATGTGGGAACAAGGTCACTACATCTGTTACACGATTCAACTGCGGGACAATGTCACGCATGCGTGTTTAATTTTATGGGGCTAAAGCTTCAAAATGTGCTAAATGTCGACAGTTATCGGTACTCGGAAATCGGTGGAGACGAAGCGGGTCAGTGGTACAGACGTTGCATGTCACGGGCTCGAGTCGTTTGGCACTATTCTCATTTTGCATCGGCTTTCATATCTACCAACAGGGTGCCATGCCAAAAATAAAGCTGCAGTGCAGTGGCGAGCTTGCAGCAGCTGACTGCGGTGCTAGCCCCCCATTCATTGTTACATCGGAGGTCGATACGAGGAGGGAGAGAGCCTAGCAGTATCGGCGCGCCTTTTGTAGTGTGCGGATGTCTCTAGTTTTCTCCGCCGGTTGCTATACGCACGTCCGATTTATTTAAACATTGTCGTTTATTTATTACCAAAACGTGAATATTATTTAATAATTGTAACATCTATTTTTACACGAGTCACATTTCAATGACATATAAAAATTATCAGTGAAATTTAGTGCAAATACGTTCCATCCCATTAAATATTATGACAAATTCACGTGAGCGAATTTTACAAGATATAATAGATGTATCATTTAAATAAATAGAAGTTGGAGCGGTATATTCCGCACCGATCTCCGTAGAATTTCGTAAGTTATTCACCGATGACACTCCTTAATTTGTTGATGAGGTAACCACAACAACTTTCGACATTGTATGAAAAAAATACGTTTCGAGTGAATGCAACATAAAATAATATAAATATTAAACTTAGCAAGCAAACATACATACACATATATACATACACCAACAATTACAATTACAATGATTGCATGCATATATGTATTTACTTTATAATGTGTATTTATACCTAACATAATATTGCTATGATTTAAATCAATACAGAACTCCTAGTAACAATAGTGTGTTTTAGTAATTTAATTTGACAGTATACATAGGTTTTCGTGTGTAATTGTATTTTTGGTTTTATTGCTACTTTCGATTCGATTAACTAAAACAGGGATAACCGATCAATACGAAATAAAATGTAGAACTAATACCGGCTCATATATATTAAACGTAAAAGAGCATCCTGTTATCTTATAGACAGCTTTACGAATTGTAAAATAAAGTTATAAAACATTTTTTTCTTTAATTAGAGTTCCCACCGGAAATCACTACTTAAGTAATTAATTATAAATTTGGTTTCGAGAAAATTCACACGTCTGTAAATATAATTATACTAAACTGTATTAATTTGACAACCTAACTAGATTACATTTAAAAGAAAAAAGCTACTAAGAGAAATACATACTTCAAGCCATGTTTACTTGACAACTATAATGATGAAAAGATGATTACGCAATGCGATTCATAGTTTACAAAATCGTTATGGAATAATCGAATATCTTTAAGTATTGAATAAATATTATTATTAATTGCAAACATCGATTACAAAACTTTTTAATCGCATCTTCTGTCAACATTGCTTTAATCTAATAAAGTCATATGTAATATTAAAATATATATTTGGGGCATGTAAATATAACTAAATTCGACAGCAAGAATTATTTATTTACTACCTTTTCTAAGTAATTAAAAATTATACAATATCTTATATTTCAAGTTTACTTCAACCAGAACCTAAATTGACGATTCATGTGACCAAAGCTTTTATTGCCTTAAGCTTCATTCATATTTTAATGTGATAGCACATAAAGTGGTTCATTTAAACGCGATATTCATAATCAAAATCTGATTGAATTTAAACCTTATTCAGATTTTCTTTTTAGTCAAATGGATACGGCAAACGCAATAACACTCGTAGATATATGTTTCAAAATTTGTTAGCAGGAGTAACAACACGCGAGAGTAGGTGATTGATTTATTTTTAACTATCCTACCTATTTCTTATTGATTGCTGACTATGCCACAAGGGTTCGGGTTCGAATACCGGCCGTGTCAGATATTTATGTGATAGAAATATTTGTTCTGATGTTTCACTTTGTGTTTAGGAATTGTAAAGTGGGTTTATGTGAATTAACTTTCTGATCTGGATTTGGGTACGGATATATGAATAATATTTTACCGGTTTCGGTAACATATCCGTAAGGTATGAAATTATTTCGAACTATCTGATTGTTTCGGATAATTTTGGTTGCGTATATTAGATGATTTTGGACTTGTAAACAAAATGTATAATGTATTTACAATTTAATTTTTTGACTTATATCTAGGTATTTTTGGTATTAAAATTATGGAAAAAAACACCTTAAAAATAAATAAAAAATGCCTCAAGATTCTCAAGGTTCAGACAACGAAAACCTGTCATAACGTGTTTCGTTTAGACTCTGCTCCAATCCGAAAGTATTCGAAACTTTTCTATTGGGTTCGGTTACGATTTCGGATATCTAATAATTTCAGTTACGGTTACGAAGCTCCATAACATTCTCCAGGAGAATGAGTTTTCTTTCACGACAACCTACCCCTAATATTAAATGTCTTTGGTATTATTTTTTTTCCTATTTTATTCGCTTTAATATCCGGCATTCGTTTGTCGATGTATATATGGTATTGTCCATCGTATTGTCCATCGTATTGTCCATCGTATTGTCCATCGTAGTATCCGTCGTATTATCCATCGTATATATATTATCCATATTCAAAACAATTGTTACTCATTTTTCACAGGTGTTTTAAACATTTTCCATGTTACACTTTAACCTTTTTCGTTATTCATTATATATATTAGTAAACGCCGGATGAAAATCCGTGCAATAGTTATTGAGATTATCGTGTACTTTATACTATGTAGAGATATACGCATAATCTAGGTATTCGTGACACAGTATCTCTGAGCTATTCAACAAAGTGTCAACGAGATCGATTGTCTGTGTCACCTAAAAAGTGTGTCAACAAGGCATGAAACCGATTTTTATTTATCTTCTTTTGAGGTAATTTGGAATTTCATGGAATAATTTAATCAATGTTAAAAAATATCTCTTAAGCGTTGTATACTGAGTACGTATTATAAGTGGCCAAATTATTAAATTGAAAAGTAGGTTAGTGAAGCAGATTCATTTTTGAGTAATAAAAAAATTCTGATTTTTTTAAATAAAATAAAGTAAAGTAAAATAAATTAAAATTTATTGGACGATTTGTGCATTTTTTTAATGATCTATAGCGATTTTGATTCTGTTTTTACAAACATTTAGAAGAGTCCCAAGAGTCTAATTGTTTATTCCGGGCAGTCTTTGGGCAAATCTTTCAAATGTCAAATGGATTTATAGACAATCGACATTACTCAGCTTTTAACCTGGGATTGCAATGGTTGCAATAACCTTTTATGGCATTTGTCCGTAAAATTATTCAAGGGCCACGAAATAATATAAATGCAGCCGCATCGATGCCTCCTCTAAAACATGAACCTAACAGACTATTTCTAGTTACGCAAATGTTGACCTCGTGCTAATGTTTTACGGTTCGTACTGTTAAACTGTACAGTTTAATATAGGTCAACCTACAATTAAATTCACCGTGCACATTTTTTTCGTGCTTGGTATATTGACTATTAGGCATTATGAGGCTATTCAGTTTTAGAAAAGTGTTTTTTTTGTTAATAACATTTGAGTTTTCTTAAATTGGAATTTTAATGTATTATAACTTGACGGATACACTGGCCGTTTATCACTAATAGAATCTATGGCCCATGGGCATTTATAATTAAAAACAAAAATAGCTTCTGTTTTATTAATGACCTTGTTGCCTAGTTGGTAAGGCCGAGCTAAGGATTCTGGCTTAAATTTCGGATTGGGTACCGGATTGGGTAATTGGGGATTAGGTACCTTTACATGGTATATAGTATCGTATGAGACGCATACATATGTTTCATTATTTTACTTGTGTTTATAATGACTTTTGTGTTTTGTGTGTCCATGTGGTCCATAACGCAGGGAATTCTAATGCGGAGGCTTAAGTATATCAGTGGATGTATGTGAGTGGAGGCGAGTGTGGGTATTTAATATTGTATTGTTAACATTCAGGCCTTAGTTTCTAGAAACTTTTAACTTAACAAACTTTAACAAACTCTAGAGTTTGTTAAATGTAAAATAGTTAAGTAGATCCTCCAAACGGATTTACATTTTACTAGTTTATTATTTACGTGTGTTGACTCAATTGTGGACGTCCAGGTAAATTGACAATTTCCAATTTAGCCGGATTACGAGAAAAATATATTTTATTATTATTAAAAAAATCGTTGTGTAGATCACAGATTAATAACTTTCAATATATATGTAGCTTGAAATATTACCTAAGAACGTCCGTTGAATTTGATATTGATATGACATAAACCATAAATTTGTAATGGAAACAAAATAGTTCGAAATATCTCTTCGATGAGAACTCCGACACACTGGTTGGCCACTGACCGCCTTCAGAATGCATTGACACTTCGTAGATCACGCCTTAAACTACTCGATTACAACAACGTACGTTTCGTACGTACAGTACATAGCAAGTTCTCCGCGCAACGCAAGTCTCGTTTTGGTCCAAAGGTAAAAATTGAATAAACCATAGAACAATATGAGTGCAATCTAAAAACAGTAACGGTTTACCATCAGGTGGGATGGTAGTTGTATTTAGTCATTAGTAGTACATGCTAATATACTATTATATACTACTAATATATTTTGATAT